>JANHFX010021070.1:0-15376 GCA_027560015.1 Chloroceryle amazona | reverse complement strand
CCAGTGCTGGCGATCGGCTGTTCCCTGAGCATGGCAGCAAGGCCTGCCCCTTGCTCCCACCGGCTGGTCACGCCTCCCAGGAGATGCCCCAGCCCTGTTCTGTCGCAGCCTGGAGCCAGCTCCGGGCCTTCCCAGAGTGGCCAAATGGCCCCCACCTGATCGACCCTGGGGGCAAGAATCCTTCCCCCTGTGCCTGGCAGGACACCGGTGGGTGCTCCAGAGAGCACTGGGACCCCGGCAACATCTCTACATCCCATTTCTCATGGCTGCTGCCCCTGACTCTGCAGGGGATGAAGACAGCGAGCTCTGCAGGACTGCTCGAGAAGACATTCCCTTGGTGTTGCCTCTGCTCTCCAGCTGAAAAAGCCTGACAGGCTCGGGTGCCGGCCGGGGTTGCTGGTTCTTCTCATTTCCTGACGGGCTTGTCCTGGCTCCACTGTTCCTCCTTCAGGCTCCTCCAGGGAACTCCAGCAGCTCCTTGGGATGTGTTTGGGCTGCCCCCGGGGCCAGCTCCGGCACTGGGACAGGGGAGGATGCTGCCCGGGGCACTGTGACTGCTTCGTTGCCAGGTGCTGGCCCTGTGACATCAGGGTGATGGGCACCCCGTGCCCAGCTCCGCCCACCATAGTCCCGCCTACTGCCCCTCCCCCAAGCATCCTTCACCTTTGGGGTGCTGCCTCCAAGGCAGTCCCTGTGACCAGGAGGCCCCAGGGGTGTTCCTGCCCTTGATGACCATGCACTGGGCAATAGCTGCTGGGTGTCCCTCTACCCCCAGCTCCCAAGGGCACACTTCACACTGTCACTCTACTCTCAGGCAGTGGCAGAATTTGGACAATACCCTTCATGCTATGTCTTAAGTTTTGGTCAGCCCTGAAGTGGTCAGGCAGTTGGACTTGGTGATCCTTCTAGGTCTCTTTTAATTGGACTATTCTTTTTTCTTTCTTCTTATTTCTTTTTTTCTAATTCTTTTTTTCTTCTTTCCTTTTTTTTTTTTTTTTCCTAACATATCCTAAGGGATCTTGGGATGTTTTCATGTGACTGGGAAATAGTTTACTCAAGTTTCTCCTCTTTTCATTAATACAAGAGAAAATATATGAAATCCAAACCAGCAACACAGAGATGATGCTCAATTTTAAATTAGGTTTTTAAGGATGGAGATGCAAGAATCACTCTATTCAGTTGTAAAATAATGTCTCCCCAACAGCTGGTGGCAGCCAAAGATCTCAATGGCAGTATTTTTAGGAAGAGCAGAGTAAACATCACAAAATACTGCTCTGCTGCACATTTCTGCTGCACATTTCCTTGGTCTCTCTGTTTGTTGAGTTTCATAGGAAATCCACAAGCAACTGAAGCAAAAAAAAAAGGACCAAATCTGGGAGCACATTTTCTGGTTTAATTACATTCAAAAGGAATTTGGTTTGCATGTTGTGACTGAAGCACAGTGAGCGGGGGTGGTTCAAGGATGGCCTGAACCACAGGGCCAGCACAGGTGACTGACAGCCTGTGGTTGTGATCTCCATCTATGAGAACAGGATAACAAAACTCAGCCAGAATTGCATGGAAACTTGGTCTGGTAGACTTTTAACGCTTTTTATGACTAAAAAGCTAAGGGTAGCTTTATACTGTATATGATAACGTGGTTAATTTGTTTTTTACAGACTCTATTCCTCAGATGTATTCAGTTTTATGTCTGCAATTTCTTGTTGTTCTGGACTCCATCTGGATCAACTGCACAGAGCAAGATTTATGAAAGCAGAACCTCACCACAGTCATAATTAAAAACACTGCCATCATTTTAATTTTACTCAAGCACTTATCCTTCTTTTCCATACTACATTGAAGCCTAACTTAGCTATGAAAAGCAGAAAAAAAAAAAAGTGATATCTTATTCAATATATATTCTGTTTGTTCTCAGTTACGTATTTTAAAGAGGTGAACCAGCTACAGAACCTCCTCTTAATGCTGTGTTAGTCTGTAAGATTGTTTCTTTCTGTCTGCAATAGACTTATGCTTCAAGCTGCCAGTAAGGCTTCTGCCAGAGTGCAGAAATACCCCTGCTTTGCAGACTGAATCAGAAGGCACCTTGGAGGAAAATAGAAAAGAAAAAAAAAAAAGAGTAGAAATATTCTGATTAGATCGCTTTCACATATGTTTTTATTCACACATAAATCTACTTTTCTTTCAATCAATTTTAACTTCATAAATAAAGCAGAAATGGATGAGCTAAATTTCATAGCACAGGCATGATCTTTTTTCCAGAGTTTTAATTCTCTTTTATATCTCTCAATGCTCAGTAAAATTCATCGTGAAACCAAATGTCCAAACCTGGAGATCCTTCCTGAAATGATACTTCCAACTTCTGCAGTTGCATTCGTGCTACCAGCACTACTGAACATATAAAGTGCTCTTTTTAGAGCAAATGGTTTGCTTTAAAGGGGGTTTGCTCTCTCTATCTTATCCTGTCCTTAACAGTGCTCCTCCCCAATTACCTGCTGGTGAGTGATACAATCACTAAATCTATTCTCATCACTAGCTGTCACCAGCACATGCTGTGTGCCCTCATCTGCACGTTACTCAAAAAACACACTGGATTATTGACTTTGATTCAAAAAACCCACCTTGCTCCAACAAGATAGCTGAAAGAGTCTCATTGCCCTCAGTAAACCAAATTCACACAATTCTGACTAGCTAATACAATTGTTCTGATCATTCAACTTTTAAATTTCTCCATTGGCAGATGAATTAGCAAAGACTGGTAAGAAGATTTTCCTAAAAAAGTTAACTATGCACTTTAGAAGGACCTGTGTAGATGTAGGTAATACCAACAGTGTTCTGCTTGCTGCCTTTTGTTGTCTGTCTTGATATTACGTCAGCTCCCCGGCAGCTGTTGTTCCTTGCTCTGTGGTGTTATGCACAGCATCTCTTAGGATTAATAAAAGTGGCTGTTCCTAGCATGTTCCTCTTGTGACAAATGTTCCAGTACACTCATAAAGTGCATGACCTGATTTATTAAGATATTACAGTAAAGTATTCTATGAATATCTCACAAGGGATGTGCATCTGGAATTTATAAATGCAGCGGTGTAACTGTCATGTGCACAATGAATCACCAATGTAAAGACTGAAGCATCAAAATGATGTTGTGATCCTGTTAGGTGGGACAGAGAAAAATATTTTAAAATATTACAGCTTTTGAACTGATGATGGGTTCATGTTAACACCAGCATTACTTTTCCTTCCATTGTAATTCACCTGTTTAAATCTATTTAAATATTCATCATGACCACCTGCCTGAACCACTCTGGCTGAACTAGACACCGCAGCATCATTTGAAAGGCATCCCAACCTCTTCTCCTTCTCCCCTTTCCAGCCTCTGGCCGTTCAGGCATTAAGCAGCCTCTACCTGGCTAGATGTTTAATCTTCTTGGTGGTGACTGATTCATCAGTCCAAATTTTATCCATCTAAAAATGTTAGCTTTATAGTTCATGGCATGTGGCCATAGGCAATTGCTGTCAGTTGCCTTAGGAGACAAGTGCTTCCATCTGTTTGTCTAAACAGAGCCTAATTTCTGTTCAGAGGTCTAACTTCTAGAGGGCTGCAGGGAGGGGAGATGAAATCCATCTATAACCCACCCTTAACTGTAAAGGCTTACAAAGGAATTCAATTTCCTCGACAATCTTAAACACGCCTTGTGCTTTAATTTTGCTCTCTCCAGGATGCAATACAATTAGAGGGATTAGGCTTGGAAGTTTTTCCATTTCAAAAAGAGCATGTTTTCACTTTCACCTAATGACACTGTCTCACTAAGAAAAATTTGTGCCTTGAAACTTACATTAAAAACAAATTAAAAGTAACAGCTACACTGAAAATTCAGAACAAAACTGTTCATTGTCTTTGCATAGGCAATCGCACATTAAGGTCAGGTAGTACCACAGCCTACATTACAGTTAAAGTGAGTTTATACTGCACAGAGCCAAAACGCATGGATAGATGCATCCTCTGCCTCAGAGTGTGGAATCCTAAACCAAAGCTTGTTCAAGTCAAACTGCTACTGACTTTGCTAGTAGCTGGGACAGGCCTTGAAGCCCCAGAACTTCAAAGAAGCCTTGTAGTCCTCCGTGACTGACTAAAAACCCAAGAAAAATGCAAGCAATTCCACCTGGTCCTCCATCAAGGGCTGCTTCTTGATCGCATCAGATTACGAGGGAGACCAACATCAATCGGCCATTGATCCTGGCAATAGGTTTGATACTGTTAAACTCATTCATGTGGTCCTTTAATTTTCCTTCCCTATAAAAGACTGAATACTTCTGTGCAAGTTATTTTGATCTCTTTTTGATTTCTTCTAAAACCATTTTCATAGTGTACTGAAGTTAAATGTGTTCTATCTTAGTTATAAAGATGATAATCAATGTGGAAAGCAGATTCTGTTCATTTGCATCATGATATGCTTCCATATGAGCATAGACAACTTCCCCATTTCTCTTGCTGAGTGCTGTTTACCTATTCCAACTTCTTTATATAGGGGAGGTTTTCAAAGTAATAAATGTTGAAAAAGATGATGTCAGCAGAGGGGTCTTGTTGGTTCCTGCTACCAGATGATCCCATCTTATCACCCTTATGACATCCGCAGGCTAATTTTGGAGCCCAGGAATTGGCAGCACTGCTCTTTTGGATCAAGGTTTTGAGTGGTATCTCGAAGCATGTGGTAATGTGTCATGTGAACTCTACATGTTAAGCAATATTTTGATGAGTCACATAATATAAAGCATGACTTAAAATATCTTTTCACATTTACACTACACCAATCTGGCTCAGTCTCCTTCTGTTCAACTTTATCAGGTCCCAGTGCTTCCTGCTCACCCATGCACTTCCCTGTGTCGTCATTGCTTTTTGTCTCCTACCAAGGTTGTTAAGCTGAGATGCAAATAAAAAGCTCAGCAGCTCAGTCCTGCAAAGCCTACACTGCTTTGCAAAGTTGTGTCTAGTGGGACTGAGGCAGCTTCCAAAGCTTCCTGAGCCCAGAGAAGTGGGAAAGGGAGAAAAGACTTGTTAACTCTGCAACCCAGACTCCCCCAGTCATTGTGTTCAGACAACTTTTACCCTGAGCAGATGGAAACAAATAGCAGGGTTTACACAGTATATCCCACATACATGGGACATAAAATTGCAAAGCAATTCACCATTGTCTATGTAGCCAAGAATAGGGAGTTGCTGGGATAATATGCTGCCATCCCAGCAAGGCACAGGATGAGTCTTGGCAGGCCAAGGGCTAGACTTCATCCCTCCTTGCAACAGGGTTGAACCTTCATGTTGCTCTTTTGAGTCCTTGTTTTTCCCTTATATTTTAATACCTTTTCAGGACACAGTTTTTTCTGTGAAATTTCCTTAATGTGCTGTCTATCCCAGTCTCAACAATTTTGCCTCTGCCTGCTGTTTTGTTTTGCAGGCTTTGCACATCTCTAGCCAGCGTGCTTTCTCACAGTGTCTCCTCACGTTTCAGCTGTTATGTCAGGAGCCTTAGCCCAGGTTGTGAAGCTGGGCTGGATCAAAACCAGCTCTTGGCTCACATGTGGCCACAGCCTCGGGAAGAGGGTTGCAAATGGGCTCCTCAGACTGTGGGCACACCTCTGCCAGTTGCTGTGAAATGCTGAAGAAAAGGATGTTAAGGCATCTTTGTGAAACCGGGACTCGGTGCCCAACTCCTTAAATCGTGATTTTTCTTCTCTGAGTGGGAAGAGTAGGAGGTGAGATTGTTACCACCCACTTGTCTAGTAATAGTCTAGCATATGGAACATCAGCTCTGCAAAGGGAGACGTGGGGTTTGGGTCTCGCTTAAAGCCTCATCCCTCAAATCCCATGGTGTGCATGGGGCTCAAGGGCAGTTAGTCTGAGGTCAGTGGCAGCAGCCATGCCTGGCTTTGCAGTGAGTGCCTGCCGACAGAGGGCTTCCCCAGGAAAGCTTTGAAATGGCTTTGCAGGAGCCCACACCCCAGCACAGGTCTCTACAGGACTACCATGGAGGATACGAGGGAGTTTCCTGGCATTAGGTGGACCTTAATTCCCCACAGTCCCAGTAAAATCCTGTAAATAGATCAAAAATGTGCAGCCAGGCTGATATTTCTTGAGTTTTACAGTTTGCCTCAGAAATCTGAGTCTGTTGGCACCCCAAGTCTTTTTTACAAGAGATGGAGGGGTCACCTGTGGGAAAACTTGATGTGAATGATTAATAGGTCAGGTCCTCATGAAGCAAACCAGTATCTCTAATTTCCCTGTAAGCTCGAGACATCATAGCATTTCCTCCAAGTTTTTCATCCATTCCTGCCCCAAAGGTTAAACTGAAGGGTCAGAAGTCATGTGCCTGCCTGTGCTGTGGGTCTGCTCCCATGAGCACCTCCGACATGGGTGACATAGAAGGTTTTGGGCACCTCAATACAAGAGAGATATTGAGGTGCTGGAGTGAGTGCAGAGGAGGGCAATGAAGCTGGTAAAGAGCCTGGAGAATAAATCTTATGAAGAGCAATTGAAGGAGATGACACTGTTTAGTTTGAGGAAGCGAAGGTGAAGGGTAGACCTCATGACTCTCTACAACTGCCTGAAAGGACATTATAGAGAGGCTGGTGCTGGTCTCTTCCCACAGGTAATTAGTGATAGAACAAGGGGGAATGGCTTCAAACTGCAAGAGGGTAGGTTTAGACTGGACATTAGGAAAAAATTTTTCACAGAAAGAGTAGTCAGACACTGGAACAGGCTGCCCAGGGAGATGGTTGAGTCACCATCCCTGGATGCGTTTAAGGGTCATTTGCATGTGGTGTTGGGGGATATGGTGTAGGAGAGAACTTTGTTGAGCAGGGCTGATGGTTGGACTCGATGATCCCAAGGGTCTTTTCCAACCTGAATGATTCTGTGATTCTGTGATTCTAATCTTGGTTTTGGATTTTAGAAGTGTTCTAGCAGATACCAACTAACAGGTTTTTGGCAGCCACAAAGAGAAGAATCAGAAAAAACTTGTTTCATGCTTGACATGCAGAAGCAGTGGAGGCTTCAAAGATTTGTTCATGGATAGATATCAACTACAGTGAAATAATTAGCTTTGTGTGTATCACTACTCTGACCTGTGCCTCCACACTGTTCCTCAACAGCCCATTTGAGCTCCTTGTTAAGGTGCAGGTCAACTGATGCACGTCAGCTCTGGCGTAATGAAATTATTGAGAACTGCACTTATGCTACTAACACTCTTAAATTTATTTAATGCTCATCTACTATTCCATTAACCCTGATCAGAAATTCTTCCCTTGATGTTGAAGGGGACATGACTAGATCTTTTGATTCAAAAGAAAAGGAGGAAGGTACCTGAAAGCACAGGTTTTGAACAATGCTATGCTGAGGTGAAATCAATGCACAGTGAAAAATATTCGCTGCAAGGTTCTACTCATGACTTTTCTGCAAATTCTTGCCCTATCCACTGAAAATCTTTATTCTAGTTGAGCCTGAACCTTCAGTCTGCTCTCTGATCTTGTTCCTTGTTTTCCTTAGAATGACAGATTTTATTTATCTCCCTGTTTTACAGGTGTTCAGGGAATACAGAGAGGTCTACAAAGTCCATGACCTCTCTCTACAGACCAGCACACTCATTATTTATTATACAAGATGTATTTGTCTAAAGGCAGCTTTTTAAAATTTAATTGATATGTAGTAGTCATAATGCATTGGTGATTAAGAATTACTAGCAGTTTTCCTTCTAAAAGTGGAGTTTTAAAGAGGCACACAGAAGACCTCATTACTGTGTAGTTTGCTCTCTCATCTTGCTGCATGCCATTTCTGAGATACAACAGGGAGAAGAGTAGCAATGTGTGAACATTTCTCAATACCATTTTGAGGAGGGGAGAGAGAAGGGAGAAAGTGTTAAAATTTAATTTGGATGCTGTATAACTTCAACATTTACCACGTCTGCCTCTGATAAAAGATGTGAAATGCTGCAAAAAGATGCTTCTAAAATAAGACTAGCATAACAGTATTAGCTATAGAATATTTTTTTCCCCATAGTGTAAGAAAAATCACTGTCTCACATGCCAAGGACCAGGAAGCCTGCAAAAGTTAGATTTTGGTTCCTATAGTGACTGTTACAGAAACCGTTAGCATCCAAATTGTCTTTTCATCTAACAACTGAAATAGCTCAGAAAAAACTCCTTGCAGAAACAGTGGCTGGATGAGTGGAGTATTTATTATCATGTGTATATCTGTTATAAGGTGAAATAGATCAGAAATGGAGTCTGGGGAACAGCCAACATTTCTGCTGGAATCTGGATGTGAAGGCTATTTTGTCTTTAATCACTGCTGCTTGCTTATAGCTCCTTTAAATGCTGCAGAGATAAATTTCTGGGAAAAAAAAAAGTAAACAAGCAAACAAAAAAACCCCACATAAAACCAAAACCAAACCAAACAAACCTGGAACATAACTTTTCAAGTATGCTGAAGAACATACTAGCCATAGCTAAATAACAGTCTCTTAAGCCAGTCAGGCCATTTACAGGTAGGAGGACTGTTGTACTTGATTTCAGGGACTTCTTCTCCCTGTATCTGTCTGGGATACCTTTGGGAGGAACAATAATAGTATAACTGGAGCCGTTGTAAATGAAAGATGTTCTTCCTGCAAATAGAAATGTATGTTGCAGTTTTTCAGTGTGCTGCTCTTTCTAATTTTGATGAGAGAAATGCTGTATTCCCAAAGCTCTGATGCAGAGCACAGACATGAAATTCGGTTTGGGATTCCCTGGAATCCCAAATTCTTTTAAGACAAGTTGGGACCAATCCAGCTCAGTTAAGATCAAACCATGTATTAAGAAAGAAGAGTGGAGAGATTTGAATAAGGATCCTTGATAATTAAAAGCTAAGGTTATCTTCAGAGATTTATTTTAAAACCTGACCTTTAACTCCATGATTTAAAGGAGTAGATATTGCAATCTGACAGTCTCAAGAGGGGGTACACTTTTTGAAGTGTGGGTGAATCGTTTGCTGTGGTGTACGGTATTCATTATTAAAGTGCCTCTCCTGTGGCCAGAGGTCACATCATTCCCTGCAGACCCTGGCTTTTTAGGACATGCCTGGTGGGTCTAGGGCTAGTAGCAACAGCTGGGCAGTGCTGCCTTCACAGGGGACCTTCTGTATCCCCACAAGAAGATCCCTGGTTGCTCTAAATGGCTATCATTTCCTTGAAAACAGCACCAAGACAAGAAGATCTGCTGCTGGAGAGGAGTCTTCCATCCTCCGTAGCCCAGCTCCAGGTGACTAGGAGGGAAAATCTACTGATATTTAGAATGCATATTATCAGATACCAAAGCAGTAGAATTAGTCCACAATGGTTTACAAATATCTGTCTTCTTGAAGAAAAACAAATCCCATCATCTTCATAATAAAATAAATGTATTTACTATTTTGCATGTATTTATTATCTTGCATTTCACAGCCTTTCTAAGTTAGGGGCACACACACAACCAGAAGGGTTATGGCTAGTCATCTTTCTCCAAATTTTAAACATTTCAAGATTAAGGTTACACATCTTTCACTACATGTCTCCTCTTAGCCCACATAAGTAGGGGAAGCAACAGCACCGTATAAATGAGCATTAGCACTAGGAGTAAATATAGAGAAGCTAGATGATGCTATTGGTGCTTATAATGTCATTGCCACCCAATTCATTTTTATTGTTCTGAAAATTAATTTGATAGATTCTCACTGTAGATACTAGGAATATAATAAATACATTTGATGGGAAAGACAAGGGGTATGGAAAACTGCATGTGGAGGAATACACTTTTTAAGCAAAGAGGTTGGCTTTTCTTTCAGGAGAGATCCAAAGGATGTCCTACAGAAAGCCCTTCAGTTCCTTTTACCTGCCTGTTAAAAGGGTGGCTATTTCTGGTTCTGGCCTGTGACCTTCTGACTGAGAAGATGAAGCATGTCAGGCACATCTACACCCAGATTTTTCAAAATGACCTCTGAATGCTGACCTCAAATAGACTAAAGGAGCCTGAATTTCAGCTAAGAGTGGCTGGTACTTTTCAGAAAAATTGCATGCTTCTAAAGAGTCTTAGTTTGGGAGACTCTTTTATTTTTTTATTGTGCTACATGAGTTTTTCTTACTTGTGTGGGAAAGATCATATGGTAGGAAAGCTCATAGATTGTCTGCATGTTTCTCCAAAATTCACCTTCTGTCCCATTCCCTGCATTTTTAATTTAAAAACTGACACATCAGGATGAGGCCAACCAGAGCATAAGCATCCAATTCAGCATTCATTCCTAAGGCTGACACTGGTAATGTACACACCCAGCCTATCAAGATACAGTTGCCATCTAAATAATAAAATTTAGGCCAGTTTCTTTGTGCAGCCCCTTTTGCAGAGGGTTCAGGTTGGCAGTTGTCCTCACTGGGGGAGGGAGGTGTGGATCCCTGCAGCTCTGGCCATGCAGAAACTTATTCTTGGATCTCAGAAAAGCTTGTCCTTCTCATCACCTTAGTCTTTTCCTCAAGTTTGTATTTTACTGACACTCCAACTGTATAAAAAGTAAAAAAGGCTGTATTAACTAAGTGCTACCTAACTCCTCACTCCTATCCCTACCTGCTAACTGTCTTGCCATGTCTTCTTATCTACAAACATGGAAGGATTCACCCAAAGGCAGCAGAAATTCCAGGTATTGTCTCTCTAGAATTTTTTTTTTTCTCTATTTGAAGCTCATTTCTCTAATACCTTCTTATCCAAGAAAGAGAATTTGGACGAGGGCAGGAACTCCTGTCTCACCTGCAGAAGTCTAGCACAGACATCTCATGGGTGTCCCATGGGTGCCACCCAGGGGTGAATTTCACATGGGGGCATCACTGGGCTGGTGCTGTAAGCGAGCTCTGCTGGCACCTTGTTAGTGCTGCTTTCTCACATAAGGTTTGTTTTCAGGGGGTTCAAAGCCTGGGGTGTCAACCCAGACATTCACTGATTGAAATCAGCAGCAGGACAGACCTACAAGGGATCAAAACAAGGCCAGTGCCGAGCACTTTCTACCTGTATGTAGCTCTGTGAAGCCAGATAGGTTCAAACAATGAAGCTGAAATCAAAGGGCACTTTTGAATCTCCTGAGGTATGAACTGCTCTTGGGCTGGGGCAATGCCCTGTATCAGCACAGGCTGGGGGATGAAGGGATGGAAAGCAGCCCTGTGGAGAAGCACTTGGGGGTGCTGGGGGGTGAAAAGCTGGACATGAGCCAGCATTGTACACTCGCAACTTAGAAGCCAATGGCATCCTGGGTTGCATCAAAAGCAGCATGGGCAGCAGGTTGCAGGAGGGGATTCTCTGGAGATTCTCCCCTCTGATGTGCTCTGGTGAGACCCCTCCCCTGCCATACTGCATCCAGCTCTAAAATCCTCAGCACAATAAGGATGTGCACCTGTTGGAGTGGATCCAGAGGAGGGCCACAAAAATTATCAGAGGTTCTGGACACCTCTTCTATGGAGAAAGGGCGAGAGAGTTGCAGTTGATCAGCCTGGATAAGAGAAAGCTTTTTCACTGGCCTTTACTGCAGCCTTTCAGTACTTAGAGACCTATAAGAAAGAAGGGGACAGACTTTTTAACAGGGACTGTTGCTACAGGACAAGGCGTGATGGGTTTAAACTAAGAGGGGAGATTCAGACCAGATAGAAGGAATCAATTTTTTACCATGAGAGTGGTGAAACCCTGGCCCATGTTGCCCAGAGAGGTGGTCGATGCCCCATCCCTGGAACTATTCCAGGTCAGGGTGGATGGGGCTCTGAGCAACCTGTTGTAGTTGCAGGTGTCCCTGCTCACTGCAGAGGGGTTGGACTAGACGACCTTTAAAGGTCCCCTCCAACCCAAAGCATTCAATGATTCTATGATTTAGATATAATGCTCCGCAGTGGAAGAACAGGTATTCTCTGCCAGAATGTAAGCACAGGTTCAACATATGTTAGGATGTTAATAGCTGAGAGATGTTAATGTGAAGTTATGGGACTAAAAGAAAATTTAGGGAAAAAAAAACCAAAAACACAACAACTATATTTTACTTTAATAAGAATTTTATAAAGAAATAAAGGCCTAAGTCTTTGAATATCGAACATATATGTTTTGTAATTTTAGATGCTTATTAAAAATTTGCTCGGGACTAGATTTTTACAGGGTTTGGCACAACATGTGTTTTATGAAAGCATTTTTTCTGCTAATGTGCATTTTCCACTGTGTTCCTTTTTTTCTCTTGTGATTCTCACAAGCAGCTCTTCTCTCTTTGACCCACATCCAAAGAGCAGCGAGCCCTACAGAAACTGCCCTGATAATTTAGTCAGTCTTTTTCTGCCCATTATATGCTGACCTAAACTGCAGGCATAGTACTTGGATGTCATTTGTAAAAGGAGATTTAAAATTCAGGTCCTCTACACTTGCAATCAGTTAACTTCTCATGTTTGTTTCCCATGATTGCTAATCTGTGTGATCTGGCATTGAATTTAGGTCCATATATTTTCCCTCAAAGAATCCACAATTACAGCACAATTTCAACTCCTGGGCTGTCCTGCAGCTTCATTTGAGTAACCTTCATTTCCCACACCAAATTGCCACTGCAGTGACTACTAAAGTGATCTGCTTATGATGGGGATGGTTTTTATATGCCATGTCTGGGGTGTGAGTTGTGAGTTTGCTGTTTGTTGTAGAGCTCTGTGAGCTGAAAGTCACTGTGTTACTCCAAAGCAGTTGTCTCTGTATTGTAATTAACACTGCAGTGGAGATGGCTGCTAGACACCTGCCATTTTTTCTCTTATAGATATTGTAAAATGGACTTCTCTGGGCCAGTGTCTTCTCATTTTATTGCTTTACACAAATGAAGAGTGCTCAGAAAAGCATTAATGTGTGATCAGAAACCATGCTGTTGGTGAGTCAGAAGAGAAGCAGACTTCTTCCTTTTCTGACTGACACTGTAGGAGAACAAGGATCACTACCAGGCAAAAACGGTGATGTAGCAGTAGTAGCAATATTTACCTTCTCCCTTCCCTGTAGAGATTTTACATTCAAAAATCACTACTCCATTAAGAGCGTTTTCCTATGAATGACTGATCATCCCTGCTCTTCAAGAGTGAAACCAAAGTGAAATCTCATTTTAAAATAATACCAAACAATAACAGAACAAATATAGGGAGAAAACAAGCAGGGTAAATTGTAGTAAATTCTTTGGTTTTAAGCATTGTCTATTTCAGACTAAGGTATCAACAACATACAGAGAGAATTTCACTCTGATACACAACAGGGAAATTTTCTCTTAAGAGATTTCAAATAATAAAATGTTATGTGCAACAGACAGGGAGTATGGAGAGATCATCCTGATTGTTTACTGATGATTACTTTCCAACATCTAGCTGATGGAGACAAACACACGCATTGATAAAACAGCCAGTGAAAAAGCCATTTCTTGCTGTTGCCCCAGGCCATCAAATGGGGCAAAGCCAGTGTAGATCAACTGACTGAGGAGGAAGATCGTGGCTGTATGACTGACAACAGCCCACATATCCTCACACTCCTCATCCGCCAGCATGAAGAAGCATTTTCAGGCTTGGTAGAGGGGGAACAACTATGGTTGTATCAGACAAATGGGGACCAAAAGGCATGGGAGAGTCTACTCCCTCCCCCTAAGAGCCTAAATGTAATAACATCATCTGCTGGTGATACACATTGCCTTGGTTACGCTTTGGTGAAGAAAACGCGTAAGTAATCAAAGTTAAGACCACCTTTTTTCATGATTTTTTTATTACTGAAGTGGTGTGATCCTTTCAGAATCAGCTGCCAGCCTGGCCAGAAAGAGAAACTCTGAAGAAGATGTGAAAAATTACTTCAAAGAATTTGGGAGCCCTGTGCACACTGGGATTTTTTCTTTTGATCTTTCACCAGCCTAACAGCATTATAAGAGACTGCAATCTTTTTGATTAAAATAGTTTCCTTGGTTGCTATGATGTGTAGTCTTTTGGTTTTCTGCTTTTTGTTTGTTTGATTTTATTTTTAAAAGATACTTATGTGAGAATTAAGTAGGCACTACCTTTATATAGGCCACAATTTCTTAATAAACACTGTTACTGCCACAGTCAGTATGTTAAATCTGCTTCCTTATAAATACTACAAGAAAATGTGTCAGGCAGATCTGGGACCGAGCAGCTCTCAGAAACTCAAGGTCCCGGGAAACAAAGCTGGACCTACTAGATGTATGAGATTTTGTTTTGGCAGCTACAAGACCTTTTGGCTTATGTGTTGTATCAATCCAAAAAAAACCCAATTACAAGCGTTACAAACATAGAAAAGCTCCCTATAGAAGAATATAGGCAGAGGCTCAGAGCCTGGCATTCCAGTGTTTTGCTTTGTATTGCTTTGCCGTGTTTGCCACTGGGTTTCTTGTCTCTGGATCCTGGAACTCTGTGCTCAGCCAAATATCAGAAATAAATACCAGAAGCGAATTCGGGGCCACAGTACCTGGAAAGGCTGACTTTGATAACCTTGAGTGACCCAGTGCTGAGTGATTCTGCATTTACTTGAAAGATTGTGGGGTGCTTGAGTGTCAAGGGAGGACGGAGAGCATTGTTGCAACTGCCCTCTAGTTCTCTCTGCAAGTTGTAATTTCAGGAATGAAATGAAAACCCTGAAACCAGTCTGGAGCCAGTTAATTGCTGTTGGCTGCTACACCAAGATAGGCACGAGCAATAGATAGGAGGGTGCTGAGGGCAGCACAATGGCAAGCCAGCTGGTATCGCTCGCATGAGAGCAGTGCAATGGCAAGCCAGCTGGCATTGCTCGCATTCATCAGTGTGGGCACTGTGAGCCCCACACGCCCGCTGGCTACACCAGCGAATCCAGCTCAGGCCCAGTTGGGGTGTATGTCCCCGAACCGCAGTACCCAGCTCCTGTGCTGAAGGCCAGTGATGCTGCAGCCCTGAAACCAGAGAGAGGGGCGTTAAAGGAGGTTGGAAACTGAAAGCGACTCTGACTTGGTGGAAAATTCTAGGGGGGAGTAAGTGGGTGCCTCACACTCTCTGGCTGTACGAGGGGTGCTTGTGCTGGTCAGGACACGACGATCAGCAATCTAGAGGAACTGCCTCATCTCCAGGAGACAGCGCTGCCCGCCCCGCGGAGACCCAACAGCCACCTCCCCGGAGGGCCGGGGGCGGGCTGCGGCTCACCTGAGGCGGCGGCAGCGAACCCGCCTCTCCTCGCTGTGTCTTTAAGGCCCTCCTCCTCCTCCTTCCCCTCCGTCCCTCCCTCCCTCCGTCCATCCATCCATCCATCCATCCATCCTTGCTGCTCGCCGCTGCCGCCGGGCTCTGCCTCGCGTGCTCTTACC
>JANHFX010021064.1:0-23600 GCA_027560015.1 Chloroceryle amazona | reverse complement strand
CCGGAGAGGGTCGCAGGGCGGTGGCGGCAGGAGCGGGGCTTGTGCCGCTCCGCGACTGCCGGAGTCTGGGCTCCCCGTACGGCCGCGTTTCCCGCCGCCCTGGTCGCGTAGGCAGAGGGACGCGGTGAACGCTAAAGGTTGCGGCCGTCTTTGTCTGACGGAATGGGTTGCTGCAGCCGAGTCGGATTGTGTCTGTGTCCCTCTCCGCACGGGAGAGAGGAAGGAAGGGAAGGAAGCTGTTCTCTGAAAAGTTGCACCTTGACAGGTCGTCAAGCAGCCATGCAGGGTAGCCGCTGGAAACAGGGTGTGCTGGAAGCATCGCTGTGGGTGTAGTGCTCTACTGTGCCCCGTTGAGCCCTTTTGTAAGGGCTTCCAGTTGGTTAAGTTATAAACGTAGCTGCGCTCCATTCGATGCAGGTCTGTTATTATGAACTCTCTAAGTTTCCTTCTTGAAATATAGAAATAACTCCACTGTGCATCAGAATTACACGTCCCTAGCTGCTGTCCGTCATTCTGTCGATATGTCTCAAATGCTACATGCAAGAGGTTAATGTTATTCTCATTTCACGCATAAGGAAGGGGTCACAGGAATACACAAGTATAATTGGACTAAAAATCTTCTAAATGCACGATATGGAAAGAATGTGCAATTTCCTTCAGAGCTTAGTGGCATTTACGACTGGTATTTACTTAGTTCTACTTTTTGTTATTAATCCCGAGTTCATTTTAAAAGGCCAACTCAAAGCTGTTAAGGGGCTTCCTGCGAACCTCCAGCCTTATGCTTTTGGCTTTTACATTGAAGTACATTAATTCTTGGGATTGTTGGGTGCTATTGTACTATAAACCAGGCAGAAAGACACTTTGTAAAGTGATTCCTAGCTAAGTAGTTCTCAGACTAAGATTAGGTAGAAACTTTTTAGAGACAGGAATAGGTCTCTCTAATTGTATGCTTTGACTATAAAATAGCTAACTGTTTGAAAGCTCTGTTTAGGTACTCTTTGCTCAAAATAGATGTTTTTATGGCTCTAGTATATAAAGAAATCAATTTACATAAGACCCTGAAATTGTAGTTTGCTGTCAAAGGGAAGAGTTGAAAACTTGAAGACGTGATTTAGCAGTGTTCTTTCTATGTCAGTGTTTATGGGGTACAAGACCTATAGAGACAACGCACAGCAACTAACTTCTTGCCTTACTGATGTTTCTTTAATTTCATTTTTCTTTTATTTAAATGAGTGCAATAATCACCATTTGTCTCTGCTGTGAGCTTTTTAAGAAGCAGTATTTAATTCTAGAGGTTTCTGCATTTTGAAGGTTGGTTAATGCTCTCAACATCTGAAACAGCCTTTTTGCTGGGGATTATCTCTAGAAGCCTAAACAGAAGTGATTGATAACCTTGCCAAAAGGGAAAGGAGTCAAATAAACTGATGGGCAAGTTGAAATGCAAAGTAGCTGTTCCCTACAGGAGTATTTTTAAGATGTTCCATTACAGTTTATTCCTGGAGTCTGAAAGATATTCTCCTTTTTCCGAAGACCAAGCAAGACGGGTATATGTAAACAGAGCAGTAACATTGCTTATCCAGGTCTCTTAAACTTTTTGTTTTGTGCACTGTTTGGTTTTGTTTGTGGACTGGTCAGTGCACATTTAATAACTGAGGATTAGGTTTATGAGAAAAAGCTAGGTTGTAAAACATGAAGAAGCACCCTGAAACAAGCTTGTAGTCCTTGCCAGCCAGTCTTTGAAACTTAAAATTAGGGGAGGGTTTTGGAAAAACTTTTGTCTATCTTTTTTTGCACCAAAAGCTTTTGCCTTGACAATGGAGGTGGGCTTTTCTGGCATGGCGCTCATGAAAACAGAATGCTCATGGAATTCTTCTAAGGATGAGAACAGCCATCCTTCCTTCTGTGACATCCATGTTATGCTGCAGTATGCTGACCTTTGAAAAATAATTCTTTAGGACTGCTCTTTATACATCTTGCTGTTACTCACTTGCACAGAACAGAGGGTAATCTGAACATGGAGTAGGGAATTTGAAGCTAAGTGAAAAAATGAAGTGTTTAACTTTACAGTTAAGCAAACTTCAGCCAAGGCTTCCTTACATATCTTGCTGTAAAGAACAGGAATATTTTTTAGATTGAAAATTCTCTGAATCATTTTGTTAGGCGGGTTATGAAAAAGGAAAAGAGAAGGGTTTTGGTACCATTATCTTTTTTTCTCAATTAAAATAATGCTGTGAGAAGTAACTGTGGGGAAGTGCTCTTAAGTGAGGGCTGTTTAATATCACAGAAGACCTATCACTGAAGTCATTTTGGTTTAGAGATTTCTGATGGAGCTGTTCAACACCAGTACAACAGATCAGAGTTACTAAAATGAAGATCTGCACGTATGCAGTTTGCATTATTAAAAACCTCTCTGCTTACATCTTCATGGTGGAAAGGAAAAGTGTGTCTGTGGCAGAACTTAGCTGTTACTTTACATAAATTTACAACAGAAAATGCCATGTGCTTCTGGTACTGTACAGTAACTTTCTAAGAGAAATGTAAATTAACTGTTTTTCTTCTTTATCTGTAGAACACATTGTGTATCTCACTCTTAAAATTTGCTCTTTATAGGGCTTACAGATACTTAACAATGTAGAGGAAAATGGACACACAATTTTAGAAGAGGTGAAGTTGTTTCAGTTTTTGTTTTCTCTAGAGGTAGGAGTTAGAGTTTTATTGCATGTGCCTGAGCTCTTCTACTTGCCTTCTCCCCCTCAGAAACAAATTGCCTTGATGACAAAATAGCATGCTTCTCCCATAGTAACTCGTTTGTGCTTCTGCCATTCTAATGAACAGAATGAGTGTGTAAGTATAATGACATGAATTCTATTACTCACATTGTATTCAAAGTACCGTGTGGTGTGTGCTATTTGATTTAGTAGATGAGTGGGCATTTAGGAATTAAACTATCAACTCCTAAATGTACTTAAACATCAAAACAAACTTTCACTTTGGGAAGGGAAATAGCAGCAAGTAATTCCATTATGCATCATGTCTTTAACATAATCCTAAATCCTCTCTAAAGCTCTTATTCTACGCTAATAAAATAAAATAAAAGAATGGACTATTTAGTCTTTGCTTTGAATTATGCCTGTGGTTCCTAGTAAAGATTTGTGTAGTATGGGAACTGGTGGATAGAGACTCTGTTTTATATAGGATGATAGATTCTCTGGATTTGAAGACAACAGTATTTATTCTGTAATGTGGTAGAAGAAATAGTTTGGTGTTTGACTGGGAGTTACTCTGTCCATGGGTAAACACTGTGCAATCTCTGTTTAAAAATAGGAAAAACTTAAGCAGGACACGTTAAGGTTTCCCTACCCCAAATACTTTAAACCCTAGCTCTAGTACAGGCTGTCTTTCTTAACAAGTGGTGTTAGAAGGAAAAAGCTATGTGAGGATAAACTCCTAAGTAAAGATCAGTGTATGCCTAGGAGCCACACAGCACATCTTTTGAAACTGTGAGGAAATCCCATGCAGTGTGATTTGTTTTAAATATTTTTTCTAGCATTTATTCTAAGAATCTGACACTAAGCTGGGAAACAAGGCACTGTAGCTGTAAAGAATGTGTAAAGAATACCACAGCTGTTGTTTGCCAGAATCAGACACCTACAACATTACAGACAAATGCTCCTACTTGTCCTTGTAAGCCTGAGTTGGGTCTTTGGCTTCTGTAGGTAGATAGAGTAATTATTTTGGACAGGCTGCCAAGTGGTAGGTCTTGGAACTGTTTTGGGAAAGGGCAGGAAAGAGGTAAGATAACATGCTAAAACAAGGACAAATGGAATGTGTTTTCTCATCTAGCTACAACTGCTGATGATGCAATACATGTCTTATATTAATTTGTCTTCTTCAAATGAATCTAAGTCTTCCTCGACTTCTGTCTTGTTCTTATTAGTGATGCTAATGCTCTGTGAAAACTAGTAAGATTGTATTGCACCCATGGTCCAGGTGATGGGAAGGAGGTGGAAAATTAGAGATTTTTAGCAATTCATTGGATTCTTAACATGTAATACCCTGCACAGACTAGTTACAATTTTAGCAATAACACTGAGATTTCTTTGTCACGTTATGTTAGCCCCTAAATGACACAGCTTTAAACATACTAATATACAACATCTAGCACTACTGATGATGCTGCACAAATACCAAGTTTCCCTCTAGAAGGGAACTGAGTGTTCAGATGACTTATTTCTTAATTTGAAACAACTACAGTCACTGCACCCTGGAGGTGACTGGAGATTACTGAAGTGAAATTGAGATGAAGTGCCTGAGAACAATTGACATTTAAATTATGTTTTGGAGCACATAAAACAATTCTTGTCTCCTAGGTTTATGAGCTTGAAAAGCAGAATAGCTACTTTTTATGTGTATATACATATATATATTGTTTTGCCATAAAAAACATGAGAAACTTTCATTTAGCATTGTGATCCTGTATGACCTGAGCTCCTTGGTGAAGGGGTAATGGGCAAGAACATCAAAGTTTAAAAAAAAAAAAAAAAAAAGTGCAGTCAACTTTGACCTGGGTCTATCCTGATGAACATTGACAGGGTCTTTTATGATTATTCTTCTAAAATAAGAGTGCTGTGAACATGGTGAAGTGTAGCTGCCAGACACCTTGGGTAGACATGCTGGTGCCGTGTTAGGCAGATGGTGGGAAGTGAAAAGATGGCTGGATGTGTCTGACCTGTGGCTGAAGGACCAAAGGAGGAACTAAGGAAGACTGATGAAATAAGAGTATCTTCTATGTTTCAGGACTTAGACTTGCATTATATGGGGTATATGAATGTTCTACTTAAGTGTAAGCTAACCTTCTTTTTGGGTACTGGAAATAACTTAGAGCAGTAACATAACGGCAATGCTTCTAAACTAGATTATATTATTGTCTCTATCACTTACATGCAAACATTATTTCCTTGTTTAGATCTTCACCTTGCTGCAGAGCTTGGGAAGACACTACTGGACCGTAACACTGAACTAGAAGAATCTTTACAGCAAATGTATGCAACAAATCAAGAGCAACTGCAGGAGATAGAGGTAAACACTTAAGAGATCCAAGTGTTAAAGCATCTAGGCCTGCAACATAGTAGCACGTAAGCGGAAATAAGAATTTCTTGACATCTGATAGACACCCTAAATAAAAATACTGAACAATCTTTAACCACTTCTGCTACTTTGAGAATCTGAGAACCTGTATAGGCTTGATAATAGAAGTGTTTGATTACCAGAAGCTTTGCGCCATTAAAATTCGTGTTGGATTTGGCTTGTTTAATGACAAAAGACAGGTATTATTCTTTTTGCACAGAAAAGTTCAGTTAAACTTTGCTGATCTTGCCAGGCAAAATAGCGTGAAATTATATGACGAATAAATTAATAATTTAAATTATTATTTGCAAATTTTAGTGGCTACTGCACTGAAATTTAAATGTTGGTAAGTCCAGGAAAGAGATTTAAGCAAAATCTGAGGCCATCTACATCCACTAAACTGAACTGTTATAAAGGGAGCTGAAGGCTATTTCAAATCAAAAATAAAATAAAAGGCAAAATCAAACACTGAAATAATATCTAAATACAGGACATAGTGGATATATTGTTTTCTATTTTCCAGGAGGGGTGGATATCATAACTACCCTTTCAAAACCATTCCTCCTTGTGTTACTTGGTGGAAAAAAAACTGGCTATTTCTGTCTTTTTTTTTTTTTTGTAAATAGTGTTTCTGTTCTTGCGGACCTAGCATTTGTCAGCATAATTAATCCCCCCCCCCAGCTATTAGAGAGAAATGCATGGTCTCTAATAGTTATGTTATTAAATATTCAGTACTTTGCTGACTGACATATTGGAAACGTAGTCAGCATTTCAGCTGGTTCAGGTACGAGTCACAGGAGCAGGCGGTGACTGGTATACAGTAGATTTTTGCACAAAGGAGCTCTGGTTTTTTAAGAAGTACTTAAGCAGTTATGGATGGTGTGTGGATTTTGTCCACCTGCATCTTAAGACTTAAAACATTTATCATTGTAGTGGTAACAGATAAAGAATCCTTATCTGTAAATATTAAAGTGGTCATGTTAACACAAACACAGCATTTTTATTAGGTGATGTACAATTTCTGGTTGCAGGGTTTTGTTTTGCCTTTTTTAATAAGATACTTATGTTTTACACCTCATACTTTGGTTCTTTCCTCTATTACGTGCTAAATGTTATCTTTGTTATCCTACTCATTCTGTGATACAATGGTTGGAATGGCTGATATTTATATTAGTGCCACAGCATTACAAAATGCAGAGACTTAAAAAACATTCATAGCTCGGAGTTATTTTTATAAAAAATAAAAATCTTAAGGTCTAGAGAGCACAAACACTTCAAGGTGCTATACAAATCCTGTTCTACTTAAGGTTCAACACTTGTAGGAACAACCGTGTCTAAGGAAGTGTTTAACATAGATAGAACACACCATGTGAAATAACACAGTATAACTCTGTGGTAGGTAAGTAACCTGGCTCATTGAATATAGCTACTTAATGCACAGCTGCATTTTAACACTACCTTGAAATATGGAAAATGTATTATTGCTAGGCTGCATTAATTTACAGAAATAGCCACTAAGGATGCAGTATCCTGTTGGTTTAAGCCAGTTTATTAGCTTAAGCTTTTTTGGTGGGTTAGTATTCACTGACAACATAGGCGAGCTTCAGCACCAGGAAGTGGTCAAAGCATCCTACCAGCAGTGATCTATAGGTGGTGTGTTGCAGGGTCAGGTACTTACAGGTTCAGACAACCTCAGACAGTGACAGAATAATTTATTCTCTCAGTGTCTTGCTTTGCTTAGCCAGACAAAAAAAACAAAAACAAAAACAAAAACCAAATAAAGACTTGTCCAATATTATTTTTTGAAGATTTTATCAGACACCTATTTTTTGTCTTTCTTCCTCTCCCCCAACATGGGTAGGAGTGTAGAGGTTGCCCTGGTGGGGGGAGTGATTGTTTTTTGTGTTGCTTCTCCACCTTGATTTGCCCAACTTACTGTGTTGAGTTGATGATCCTGTGACTGTATTTGTATCTTCTGTAGTAACGTGCTGTCGTCTTAGTTCCACCACCTGTCTTAATTTCCTGTCTTTTCCCAGTGCAGTTTAAAAGTGTGACAGCACCTCAAGACATTTCTTTCTCCAAAGAAGTCTGTCTTGCATCTGGATTTCTGGTGTAAATGAGAAAATCAAATTAACCCCCTCTTCAAATACTCAGAGGGAACCTCAGGATGGAGAAACTAACTGTATTAGCTTACTGGCACAAGGGGTTTTTACAGGAATTCACTGAAACCAATGGGAATAAAGTTAGCATGTGTGAAGTGCAGTGCTCTTTAGCTGGTAAAAGCAGTTCACTCTTGTTATTTTCATACCTACATTTCTATCTTTTCTGGGAACACAGGATACCCCACTGCATAGGATACGAGTGCAAGTGGCATAGCCAGTGGGTATGCTTCACCCCCCCAATTTTCAAGCACTTGTCTCTCTAACCTAAAGGTGAATCTTTCACCTGTTCCTTCAGCTACTCTGCTGCAGTTTTGACTCACATTTGCACAGCAGTGTATTGGTGTAAATATTTAAGTTTTTTTCCTATTGATTCACATCTTAGGGTAGTAAAGTCTAGAACTTGGTAAGAAATCATTCTGAAGTGTGGTACTACCTTATCTGCTCTGAAAAGGAAGGGTCAGAGGCTTTGGGATCCTTAAGATTCCATCCAATATATTAGAAGTTAACATATCAAGCATTTTACAGCCTTGGATCATTATGGCTGACCTCTGTACTGACACGTGTGCCATTAACTAATCATAGTAGATGTAAAAAAATCTGGATTAAAAGGGCAACTTTATTCCTGTCTGCATCTGTTCTTAGCACTCCCAACTTCAGAAATACTGATCTTGCATTCTGCCACATGATAAAAGGCGAGGAGTAGGTCTCAGCTACTGCCTCATGTCAGGTGCTCAGTTGCAGGGGAGGTGGAATAAATGTGAACTTCTAGAGTATTTATTACCATGTCTATACTATATTTTTGTGGACTGGTTAAACCAGGCCAACCTGACCCCAGCACTGCAGATACTGGAGATGCAAAGTGGAGAAAATGGTGCTTCATGTCTTCATCTAAAAGTTCTGCAAAAGCCCACTGCAATACATGATAACATCTAATTATGGCACCAAAGCCTGGGTTTCTGTGCTTAGCCACGCTTGTGTTGCTGAAGAAAATCTGAAGATCTCCAGCTCCTTCTGAGAATAACCAATAGGGAAAGTTAATCTGAAACAGGTCACATTGAGATTCTGCTGCTAATCCATGTACTATTTTTGTGTAAATCCTCTGTCATGTGTGCACAGGCTACAAAAGGATCTAGCCAACCACTATCATGTTGATCTTCTAGAAGTCTGTATGTACCAGTTACTAGTCCTAGATTAACTTATTATCTGTTCTTAAATTGCTTAAAATGTAAAACCATCAATCTTTTAATGAGGTAAAAGGTCAAGTAGAATATTAGAAGTTTTGAGTACGTAACAGGCCTACATAAAGAGAAGTAATTCAGCCTAGAAGTCTGCTGGATGTTCCTACTTGAAGTTTACTTTTCAGTAAGTAGAATGTCACAAGAAATAAATTCTATGTAAGAACAAAGTATTTCAGGTTTTAAAGGATATTTTTTCATTCAGATCTGTTTGATGCAAACTCTTGCATGGATTTATCAAACTGGATTGGTACTGTCCTCGGTGGGACCACGTAAAAACAAAGCCTTAGGTGGTTGTTAGCTGCCGTCAGACTGAGAATTCCAGGGTATCTGACATTAAAAACTTAAAACTTAGAAACTTAACAGCCAGTGGTGTTAACTGTAAAACTAAAGAGGATTAAAATGAGAATACTTCCTGTGGAGATTTATTTTAAAATAAAGGCAGAAGACCTTTATTTGTAAATAGCTCCCTGTGAGTAATTAAGGTTTGAATTCAATAATTTGATTATACTTCCTGACACACCCATCTTAAGTTTGACCACAACCTAAATTCTGTTCTGCTGAACCTAATGCTGCTTCAGACTGGAAAAAACTTAGGCCCGATGAAAAGGAATTTAATGCTACCCACTATTTCAGTTTCAATGCTAAGAAAATTGTTGGTCAGCGCTGTTAGAAAAGTTGTTGGAGCTCTCTAGAAGGACTCGGGATAGATAAGGGCTGTGTTAGAGCCTGACTGAAGGCTGTGTCAGTGATGGCTGCAGCAAGGGGAGAGAAAAGGAGCTTGCACAGCCTCACCCCACTGCTCTGGGCAGAAGGCTAGTTGATCAGCCTGGCTGACATCCACAACTAAGGCGAGCTGGCTGAGTTACTGATAGCACCGCTTCAAGAAAAACTCACCAAAGCAGCCACCAGAATCTACATTTCTGAAACCTAGTAGTTTCTCTATGAATATGAATAAAACTGCAGAAGAGTTGTCCTGTGTGTTTCAGGTGTAAACTAGTAACAGCCATACTGTCTTGCAGTACCTCACAAAGCAAGTGGAGCTCTTGCGTCAGATGAATGACCAGCATGCAAAAGTCTATGAACAGCTGGATGTGACAGCAAGAGAACTGGAAGATGCTAACCAAAAACTAGTTGTAGAGAGTAGAGCTTCACAACAAAAGATACTAAGGTAACAAACTTGTACTAAATTCCACCCCACCCCCGGCATGCCCTGCACTTGATATGAAAAAGAGCAGTTCAAGTGTATTTGTGTGTCTGTCTCTGTCTAGTGGTGTGGTACAGTACTGTTAAATCGAAAGGATATTTTTATTTTGAGGTCTTTTGGGACCAAAAAGCAGCCTTCAGAGAAACAATTACAACATGGCAGGGTAGGAAATTTCCACGTCCTTGACAAAACATTCAGATGTTTTTAATGGCAATGCTTCACCTTTTAGCTTGACAGAGACTATTGAAAATCTGCAAACACACATCGATGACCTGCAGCGACAAGTAGAAGAATTGAAAAAGTCTGGACGAGGCCGGATGAGCCATGAGAGATCTGACCAGCCAAGATCAGTGCATAGTTTCTCATGTTTGAAGGAGCTGTATGACCTTCGCCAGTAAGACTCTTTATCTTTCATAGCAAAGAGAATACTGAAATTATTTTAAGCAAAAATCTTAAAAAATAAGACAGCAGCACAGATGTGAAACAAGCTAGCATATAAACACCTCATGTTCACAACTAGAAATACATGCAGTCCTGCACTGTGTGGTGTTGCTGCTGCTTCTGGTGTACTTCTAGATCACACTAGGCTTCGTGTGAGGGGAACTGCAGGTGTCCCACTTTCTGTCTTGAAAGATTTCTCCCAAAGTCTCCAATCATATTAAGTTGTAGCCTAGAAAGCTTATAGCAATTGTGGAAAAAAAGTTGAAGTATTGCATGATATGTGGAGACAATGCTTGTTTAAACTTAAAAATGTAGGTCCAGGTATTCAGTAAGCTTGTCTGTAACTTGAAATTGTTAATGAGCTTCCATTCCACTTAAGCTGGGAGGCTTGATTTGATGGCAGAGAACTATTTACAAACTCTGTTTGAATATTAAATGGACTGATTGGTTAGTAAAATGATTGCTCTGTATACTCTGAGGGGTGTTAGGATGCATTTTAAATCTCTCATTAGTCACCCAGGACAGGGGAACTTTAGATGCAGTCACATATACTTCCTGTATTTGATAATACTTATTTTGTTTCTGCAGGTATTTTGTTTATGATCATGTGTTTGCAGAAAAGATTACTTCAATGGATAGCCAGCTAAGTCCTCTAGAAGAAGAAAATGAGAACTTAAAGAAGGCAGTTACAGTTCTGCAAGCCCAACTTAACCTGGAAAAAGAGAAGAGGGTAACAATGGAAGAGGAATATAGTCTTATGGTAAAAGAAAACTGTGACCTTGAACAGAGGCTTGTTGATACAGACTTGTATAGGGCTCGTGCAGAGGAGTTGGAAGTGGAAGTAGCTGAAATGCGACAAATACTTCAGTCTGAAAACACATTCCATAATGCAGAGAAATTGGTGCCGGAATCCTTTTTCATTTCATTCAAGGAGTCTTTAGAAAGGGAGCTTGCTTATAGCCCAGCAGATGATGGACTTCTGACCCTATCAGAGCTTGAGAAGAAGGCACTGAAACGGAGCAGCAGTGAAACCTTCCTAAGCAGTGCTGCAGGGGGAGACATTCTAAGGGGCCACGAAGAAACATGTATTAGGAGAGCTGAAGCTGTGAAGCAGCGAGGAATCTCTGTACTTAATGAAGTTGATGCTCAGTATAATGCTCTGAAAGTGAAGTACGAGGAACTTCTGAAGAAGTGTCAAATGGATGAAGATTCTTTGAAACACAAGGCTGTACAAACGCTGAAGCTGTATTCCAAAGACCTAAATGTGGAGAATACCCAATATGATCTTCCAGCTAGCAATCCAGAATTCACAAATGTGGAACTAAGTGACTCTCCCACAAGTGCCCTTCCTGAATATAAGGCACTCTTCAAGGAAATTTTTAGCTGTATCAGAAAAACAAAGGAAGAAATAGATGAACACAGAGCGAAGTACAAGTCACTCTCCTCTCAGCCGTAACATTGGACATGCTGATGACCTATTTTCTGTTGATGACTAATCTGTTAGTCAAGAAGGGGAAAAGCTTTATCCAAATGTCAGAAGCCCCTTTGTACTGATCTATTTCTTGAGCACTCAAGATGAATGTTTTGACTTGGCTTGTAGACCTGTAGTTAAGAAGCTCGTTAGTTAACAGCTAGTCTCCCTGTACCTATGTAGCAATAGAGTTAATGTTGTTTAGCACCGTCACACAAACTAGTGACTGTAAAGGAAACAAACCTTACTACTACACTATTACTTCATAATACACTTAATCTCTGGCCAGAGCGGTAAGTGACACTAGTTTCCTTAGTCCACTTCAAAAGTGACAGAACTAAGAACTCTATACTGTATTTCTCACAAAGAACCAGACTAAAGCTCCCCTTTATAGAAAATTAACAAAAAAAAAGGCCCTGACTAGTGTTGCAGATGGCCTCTCCTTGGTTCTCGAGAATGGAGTTAGCAGTCTAGCTGAACTTGCTTTGGCAGGGAGGTGGAGAGCTGGCATGTCCGCCTGCGCCGTGCGTGCTTTAACTGAATATCCACGTTTTCACATGCAGTAAGCTCTCCCACAGGTTAGTATAAATGTCTTCCTACTAAGAAAGGATTCAACATAAATTGTGTGGCTTCTTAGGTATGGTTGCTTATGTAGGGCACTTTGTCTTAAGGCAAGATACTGTGAATTGATAATGTGTTTTATTTGGGACCTACTGTTTGTTCTTTGGTGAAATGTCTGCAAAGTACCTTTTTATGTGTATTTGGTAGGATAAAAAGTTGCAGTTTAGCTATTTAACTTTAGTAGTAGCATTGATGTAGTGGAATAGCTTTTTATTTTACCACAAATTCCAAGTGCTTGAAGGAGGTGGGCCAGGTAAATCCTTATCTTACTGTTTTGTCTATTGCTTTCAGCGTTAGCTGCTGTGGATCTGGGGGTGGGAGTATGGATGCAACACTGCCAGAACATATCCTTCTGAAAACAGGAGACCATGCTCTCGTTCATCCTCTCCTTCTCTGCTCCCTAATAATAATTCATACGTATTCCAATTCTGAAAAACAAGGAACATGGAGAAGTATATTCTTTAAAACTGCTTCAAAGTGTGAAGAAAACAGGCTAAGATATTAAAGGGGGGGAGGGGGAAACCCAGCACAATGGAAGGTGATCTCCGCTTCCTTATTAACGGTCTCCTATCTTAATTTGGTCAGCTGTCCTGGGAACGGGCTTTGCTGCCTGAGTTGCTGTGATAGACCAAACAGTTGACACTGAATGTTGCCAGTTTCTCGGGTATAGTTCAACTGCTGCTGTTTCAGTTCTGTCTGCCTTATGTTAAGCTTGTGTAAAGTTGTCCCTTCAGTTGCAGTATTAAGACTTTGTATTTTGGGATTTTCTCTAAAAGGTGTATTGTGTATGAAAATTATTTAATAATGGGAATCTGACACTTGTGAGTATTTTTCTAAGCAAATAAATAATCCAGTCAAGCTACATGTGTTACTATAATTATGCCCATCTGTGCCAATCAGGGAAACAGTAAACTACAGGGAAGAGCATAGGCCTGTCTAGAAAGTAGTTTCTTCTCACTGTT
Source organism: Chloroceryle amazona (assembly GCA_027560015.1). NCBI lineage: Eukaryota > Metazoa > Chordata > Aves > Coraciiformes > Cerylidae > Chloroceryle > Chloroceryle amazona. Next base: position 10,374 of record JANHFX010021064.1, on the reverse strand, counting down.
GTGGTATTTGTCAGTGCTGCTCAAAAAAAGAGGTGGAAATTGAGGCAGAAAAACTGCTGTTCTGCCATCAGGTTAACTGTACTGTCACTGCTTCCCTAGCACTTGGATCTGTACCACCTTGAGGTCTGCTCCAATTCAGATACTGGAAAGCAGTAACCTTAAATGAGAACAGCATGACACTCTTAGTCACAAATGGTTGACCACTACTGTTCCTCACCACTGTAGGGGAAGCAGGATCTACACCTGCTGGACCAGAAGACTTGTAAAAGCAATTCAGATTTATTTAATTTTTTTTGTAAAATAAGTAATCTTCAGTAGTTTGTTATTGTTGGCTGATTTAGAGACAATTTTTATGCTTTAAAAATACCAAAAGTGTTCTCAGATTTCCACAGAACTACCTGATTCTTCTGTAACATCCCCTTGGCTGCCTGTGCCATGCCACCCTCTGGCTATACTGTACTTTAACACTTAATTGTACACACTGTGCAATAAAAAAACTCCAAGGCTGGGTTCTTCTTTTGTGGCTCCTCTCAGGCTGTGGCTCTCCCTGAGAGCAGCTTTACAGATGCAGCAACACTGCTGTGCTCAAAGCGAAACTGTGGGTGTGTGCAATCCACCAAGACAAAGGCTGTGCAAGCTGTCTGATCTTTGAACACCTCGCCATGATATCTATGTAGTTAATAAACTACACTATTTTAGTAATTAAGGTAGAGGTTTAGCAGTTTAAAAAACAGGTATTTTCCACAGAAATGCAAAATGCTGTTAAGTGTTGTAACAATACTCTTAGCCAATCTTAGCTGGATTAACTACCTTAATCTGCTTATTTTAGTCAACAACTCAACCTTTTCTAAGCATAAGTAGAAAGTAAGAGAATCTCCTTGAGCTTCTCATGTGATGAAAATTGCAGCAAAGGACATGTCCAGTAAAGTAACCACATTCTACCCTGCTTACAGCAGTATACTCCTTATCTTACCGCAGTTAGGCTTCAGTGACAAATCTGTAACACAAAGCTCAGTTACTGTACCTTGTGCAGCAGGCCCATTACCTGACCCTCAGCTACCTCTGGCTACCCCCTAAAAAACATGATGCAAGCAAAATGATGTAAAGCAGTTTACCATCCTCTAACATCTGCTAAAAGATTCCTGACCTTTCCTTCCTGCGTAAGTCTTCAGGCTATAAACGGAGAGGGTACAGCTTCCCTTTCTTCTTGGACAAATACAAGGCGGGATAGAACTGACCTTCAAGATAAAATTTTATTTAAAAAATTACACAAAATAGAGGTTTTACATTGTTGCCTTGCAATAACTACGGCTGGATGCCTTCCAGAGGGTGCACTCTGTTACTTACCTTACTGTACTTGCATACAAGGAATGCAAAAAAATCCCTCAAAGAAAACTCACACCAGTAAAAGAAATCCAGTAGTTGTTCCACATGTTTCAAAGGTAGGTACTTTCCCAAATAACTCATTTCACAGACAACAGAGGAGAACAATTGCTATGGAATAGAGTTTAAAGACAGTGATTTTTGTTCCCCTTCCTCGAACATGACAATCTCTTTATAAAGAAGAGGGCTGCAAAGGCTATTAGGGTGCTCTGCCTAAAGTATGAGCATCTAGGTAGTTAACAAAAACTGGGATATTTGTAAACAAATTTAATTTATTGGCATTACTTACAAAATAAAGTATTAGACCATGATTTTCCATCATGTCTCTGTCAGTATATGGTTTTATTTATCATGAAACAATGAGAATTGCAATACACTAGAAATCCCAGATTAATCAAGCTGCAGACAGGGTCCTGTGTTGTATTCCCAGTTGCTCTAGCACCTAGGCAGCCATGCAAACACTTGTGTGAGTGCGCTGGGATGTCAGGGACTGTCTGTCTGCAATGCCCACGTGCCCCAAAGTAGGTCAGATCCTGCCCCACACTCCTGAGGCCACGGCATTATTCTGTCTGTGCCGCCTGCTGCAGGTTTCCTCTTTCACCCTGGAGATCACTTGAAATCGCTACCACCGCTGTCAAGACTGCACCGTCCCCTTAAGATACCACATTCCACCGTAGCTCACACAGCAGTCCTGGGGAGAAAGCGAAAGCCCATAAGGTCTTGGGAACCACTGTCTGGCTCTGGGACCATAAATGTACTCGATAACAAAAGTCCCCTCTCCAGTGCAAAAGAGAAAGCACACGTCAGGTAGGTATCTCTACCCTGAAGACCATATAGCTGAAATGAAGATGACAAATACAAAAGTATGAAGGTTTGAGAGGGCACAAGGAGGACAAACCATTCAATGGCAGCAAGAAACGGCTTTTTGGAAGAGCAGATGGGGATGTTGCAGAAGCCAGCTTAGGAAAGGTTGTGGGGAGGGGTGTGGCCAAGGGGAACTGTGGGGTGAACACAGGCTGAAGCTCAGGTGGAGAGATCGAGGGGAGCAGCAGGAATGGGCTGAAAGCTGTGAAAGCAGTTACCAGATCTGAAGCGTTTCAAGAAACAATGTTCTATGATAATGAAGTCAAGCCTCAGAGCTGTGCTTTGATATTCTGACCACACACCTGCCAAGCTTACAGCGGGTAAGCACCACAGCAAAGTTCACTAAGTGTGTTTCCCTGTGGCCCATTTTCTTAACTTCTGTTAGATGAGCACCAAGCCTCTGGAGTTCTAAGCTAATGGCTTCTCTTCCTTTTGCTCCCACCCTCCCATTTAGGTAATTCAACAGAGGCTCAAGTAGTGCTACAGAACTGCTGCTGTGGAGCTTCATGGGGAAAAAAGTATCCATTTTTCTGAACTCCTGGGACTCACACATTGCAAAAACAAGTGAAAAATTAAGCATGGAGGCCAGAAAGAGGGTTTGAAGACTTGATCTGCAGATGCAAAAATACAAATCCCCTCAAGTCTGTTCCTCTGTGTATTAAAAAGGAGCACACACAGATGGGGAAAGAGGAGTCAACAAATCCAATTTCATTCAAAGAGAAATCCAATCTCTTGTGGTTTAAAGAAGTCAGAGACTCTTCCTCTTTCATTAAGTTGTACTTCTAAAATTTATTTCAAGAACAGTATCATGTACTTCTGTGACAAATGTATTCAAGGCAAAGCAGCCTGACACAACACCAGGCTGGTTGCATGATGACTCAGTGACTTACATAAAAACAGCACTCATTTTTTTAGGGGAAGGCATTTTTTTCTCAAAATAGGTTATCTGTTAAATAGCAACAGCATCATGAAAAACTAACCCCAGTACATTGCCTGGATGTTCCAGGAGAGCTGGTATTTCAGCTCATCTACTCACTGGGCAAATCTCCCAGCACAGGTGATGAAATACTGTCTAGCTGGCAGAAATGTCTGAGCTTATTTTAATACTAAGAAGCCCAGGTTCTTTCAAGCAAGACCAGTTTGTTTATTATCACAGCAACAGATCTGTAATTTTTCAAATACACCATTATTCCATTTTCAGATCCCAATTTAGTGAAGTACTTAAGCACTTCCTATTGAAGTGAGTGACAGTGAGCAAAGGCCCATCAACAATGACTGAAGTATTACTTTAGCTGGAAACTTTCTATTTAGGCATCCTACATCGCTTTTAAAGCTTGTCAATCATGGCCTATGCAGTCCCTACTTTATACCTTAAACAGCTTTAAAAGCAAGTAAATGGTGAACCTTCAAAGACAGAGATGAAAAGACTCAAACATTCACCATGAAATGTGTTAACTACTACTTTGCCTGCTTGTTTTGGCTGGGTTTTGCTCCGCACACTGCTGCACGTCCTGCTACAGAACGAGACGCGTTTCCTTCTGAGTACAAGTCACCTGTGCTCTTCAGCATCAAACAACGGCAGTCTGCCTGGAAACTCAGAACACTGTGCAGGACTCTCCTGTCTCCTTAATGTTTAACTCCACATTATTTAAAAATAACCTTACTACACTCTAAGCTGGTCCAAGATGACAAATAAAGATTTGTTGCAATAATACAGAATAACACGTCAGTCAAAATCACTGCTCCTTGGAGGGAAAGAAAGTTGAATGGGACAAGTGTGTAGTTAAGAAAACAATCTGATAACAGGCTTTGTCCACATTCCAACAACTGCTCTATCATCCTTGCCAATTCAAGGTAAAATATGATCCTTTGTTCAAATCATGCATTAAAAATTCATGTATTAATTGGATCAAATCCACAATACAACAGAAACTTACCTTTAACACTCTATCCACCTCCTGCTTGTTTAGATCTTCTCCACATTCTTGACTCAACTGGTTCTGGATGACATTCCTGCGCACTCGATAATTTTTTGAAAAGATTTCAAGCAGAACCTGGCGATGCTTTAAAAGAAAATACATTATAAATACAAAGAGAACAACAATTATTTCTATCTTTCTATATATCAAATCTGCATGTGCCTTAGGCTGTACAAAACTTAACTACACTAGAGGATGCTTGCTTCATAATCCTGAACCTGTCCTGTATAGCCCTCCTCTCTAGCAGTACCCTCACCTCCGACGGCTCTACAGGGATCTCTCCATACCCCAGGCCCAGACCTGCACCTGTCCTCTGAACTGGGGCACCTCCAGTGGTACAAGAACATGCTGAAGAAGGGGCTGCACCATACTCCTCTCAAATGCTTCCACAGGAGTTCATATGGACCACCTGGTCAAGAGGTTGGATACTGCTTGATGCTTTCCTATAAAAATTTATTTAGGTCATGGGCACAGGAGTTACACTGTCCATCTACATTTTGTTAGGCAGCTTCCCTTTCACTTCATTTACTGTGATAGCAATTAAAACTCAGGAGATGCTCACATATGCTATAGTCATTTCCTATTCCTAAGTATATATATTCCTATTTCCTAGGTATAAACAGATACATCAGGTTACAACGTCATTTCATCTTTGCTTAATGTTGCGCTACTATCAAAAGAAAAAAATGCTCAATAAGCATATATTTGGGAACATCACTTATTTTTGTCTTTACCTGATCGTAAGTGTCACCGGCTTCCCAAAGTGCATAGACCTTTAGTTCATCTGGTGAAGCAGCAGTCTGCGGAGGAAACTGAGAACAAGAGGCTGTTAAAAATAACCATCTATTTAATGAGTTCTGCATAATGATTCTATGATACAGTATCCCTGGACACCTATTAGTGAATCAAAAATGTTGTTGCCATGTAATGAGAACTGCTGAAACAACATAAACTCCTCTCCCATTCCACCTCAAAGGGGTAACTTTGATCTGGCAGCCCCTGTGCCCGCTCAGGCCTAGCCCATCCCACAGCCACGGGGCCAACACCACCTCACAGGCCCCACAGCTTCAACAGAAACATGATCAATACCAAACACGTCCTGCTGGGCGATCCTGCAGCACACAGACCCCGAATTAACGAGGGACTATGGCCTCGGGAATGGGACGAGCACCACCAGTAATCCGCACCAGTGCCCCAGGCCCTGCCTGGCTCACCACCAACCATTTCAGAGCTTTAAAAGGGACTGGTGGGCATATTGGGATCCTGTGAATTTTGCTTGGGGAGAGTTTCCCACTGGTGAAGGGTCAACCAGTACAATCCCAGGGTTTGGACTTTAGCCAGTATTTTATGGCAAGACGTCTAGATTTTTCCTGTCAGCAGCATTTCCTTCCAGATCATCCGAAGCAGCATTAACTGAGAATGCCAAGTGCACTGCAGGGTCTTTCTGGAGGTTTTTACATTTACAGTGGCAGGTTTTAGAGATTCAGACTCTATCTTGTATTTATGTGCTTCACTAATCCCAAGTCAGTGTTACTGACAAGTGCTGTGCTTCTGATGGATGTGTCATTTCTGTTTTGGGGAAGACTATAGGACTCCAGAAGACTGAATGCTGATGGACAGTGAACGAGACATTTGCTCATTTCAGGCTCCAAAAATTATTTTGTTTGTGACTTTTTTCCTGTGCCAAGATAGAGAAATAAATTTGGGTGGGGTTTTTTTTTGAGGTGGAGGCCTCACACCTCTGCACACAGGAAGGCACAAAACTGCCTCCTCTTCATGCCCCAAATTACTAAAAAAAATAAAATACCACCCATTTGCCTTAACCCTTCCCCTTGGAACAGTGACTAATGAGAAATGCAGGAATATGCCTTCACTCCTGACATGTCTCTTCCTGTCTGTCACTAACAATTTATTCCTTGCTAACTGCCCAGATGACCTAAATCAATCATCTATGAAAAGCTAACAAGCCAGTTCTGATTGTTCCAGTATCTCTTAATCCTGTCTGCTTTACAAACCAAACCTTTCTTCCCAGTCTCTCTCACACCACCAAAAGACTTGTGCATTTCAGAGTTAAACATCAGCCTTTCCTTTCATGCTTTGCCTCTGATCTTTTTGCAGAGGGGAAGAGTTTCATCCAGTCGGAGCTGCCTGGTGGGATAAGCAACTTTGGCTCTCACATTGGTCCAAATGCCTGGAATGTAACAAGGTTTCACACTTGGTTTAGAGCCAGGATTCAGGTTTATTAGGGTTGCAACACCTGACATAATTGTCTTCTCATAAGGACTCACTTTTGAGGAACAGTATCCCTTGTATGCCTTCAGCACACATAAAATCAAATACCTCAGCTTCCCTCCAGAAGCTGCAGCAAGAAAGGCAAAACGCTTGGCACTGGGAGCACCCAGCCACAAGCTGCCTCACTCTGAGGAAGTCACTCAACACAGACTCTGAGTGCAAACTTTTCCTGCCTCAACCAAAGTATATGAAATGCAGCTGAGTTTATGTGGTCATTCTGTGAAGAAACAGCTTCCAAACTAGCATAATACTTACTTGGGAAGAAAAACCCACAAACACTCTTCCTCCCATCCAGTCTAACTCTGCAAACGCTGCTGCCAACAGCACCCTGCTCGCGCTCTGCTGTCATACAGCCTGTCCACAGGAGAGGGAGATGCCATCAGCAACTCTTCAGAGACATGCTGCCCAATCCAAACAGCTTTACTGTCTTGCCACCTGCTGTCCCTTTGCCATTTTATATTCATCATCTTAATCTCTCCAGCCTCACCTTGAACAGCTGTCCACTGCCTTAAAATCCTTCTGCAAAATATTTGTCCTGTGCCCCTTCCCGCTCTAAACTCACAGAGCTAGCACAGGGCTTTCTGGAGATGAACTGCTGCCCCAGGCTCCCAGGGCTGCCACGTTAAAACGGAAGATCCAGGGGAGGAGCTCTTGGCTTTGGGATGTGTCTCACTCAAACACTGAGCACACCCTAAAAATAGCCACTGCCAGGCTAAACCACGCGTTATAGCTAAACCAGACTGAAAGGGGCTGAGTCTGCCAGAAAAACTTATCAGCAAGAATAATCCTAGAGGTAAACCGTCGAGCTTACTTCTCCAGGAGCCTGGCATCAGCACTTGCCCAAAAGGCTCAATGTAAGTGCAGGGCTGCATTCCTCTCCTGTTACTCTAGCCAGGCAGGATGCTGGCAATGGTTACATCATTTCCTGATGCCTCAAAAATATCCTCAAGATTTGGGCAGAACCTTGCCACTCCACGGACCACAGGAAGGATGCTGTCAGGAGCTGGGCACCCCCACCAGCCTGCAGGAAATGGGTGCAGATACCCAGGAGCCAGATTCCTGTGCAAATGTTTCCCGCAAGCTGTGGATGCATGCACAGTGACAGTGTCTGCTGAGGATGCCTCTGCTCGCCCTCTCTCTGATGTCAGCAGCAGCCCACTGCTCTTGGGTGCACCTGTACAGGATTCCTGTTTCTTTACCAGGGGATCCTGTTGAGCACAGACAAGGACAGCACCCCGCAGGACGTCCCCATGGCCTCATTTGCAGTGGAGTTCCATCTCTTCTGGCTCCCACAAATACCATTTATCTCATACCCTGAGCGCAGTCAGTCAGCTTTATCGTAAATCCTGCATTTCCCTAATAAGGATTCAATTGCTGTTTAGAGCAACATATTTTATATAATAGGGTAGCATGCAAACCAAGAGTGTCTTCACCCCCTACAGAACATCATTTTAATTACCTCAGATCACTGATTTTTATCACTAAAGCACTTTCAATTACAGGAAACTAATGAGCAACTATGAAAACCCACACTGATCAACCCTTCAGGCTTTCCCTGAGCTCAGAAGCCCTCATCGGGTTCTAACAAAACTGTCCAGGGGAACAATCAAGAAATACCAAAGTGTGTGTGCCCATGCAAAGAGTAAAACCAGCCCCAGCACTTTTACCATCTGCACAGAGTATCAAGGGGAAGCCTGGGGGTAACAATTTACATCACTGATAACAGTACAGCCTTATGCAGGCTCCTGTACAAGATACCAAGTTTTGCAGTAAGTTCTGGGTTAGCAGAACTAAAACTTACAGCAGGCCTCCAGCAAGAGATGTTCCAGTGACCACTTCTGCACCTCTGTGGGTCTGGTGTGAGAGGGTTTTCCAGGCAGAAGGAAGTTCCCAACCACCTCCCTTCAGAGGGGTTTTTTGGTTGTTTTTTGAAAAAAAGAAACAATCCCACTTTCACTCCTCACAGCCTTTAAGCAAAGAGTGAAGTAACTGCCCAAATCCCAAAATTTCTAAAGCAACTAAGTCCCAGTCCCAAGTAATAGAGCAGCAATGACCTCAGCTATTTTCTATCAGCACAGCAAATGCACACGTTACACCACATACAAAGGAGAACTTAGCCAGCACTACGAGGCAGTTCCAAGCAAACATTACCCCAGGACTTGGAAGTTGTCAGGAGAGAAAGCAGAAAGCACTGAAATAAGTGGTCTCCCTGGTGGCATTTCAAGTCTGTTCCTCAGTTCCCAGGTGCTACAACATGTCCTTTGCACACGACTGAACACGTTATTTCTGCCCCCCCTCCCAGGAACCCTTATTCCTTAGCTGAGTTTCAACTCCCACGCTCCAGGCTCTCTCTCATCAACCTGCCTGCTTCCTGCTCTTTCCGCCTTGCTTGCTCTTTGGAGCAGTTCACACGTCTCTTTTTTCCTCTCTCCCCAAAGGCAGCTGACTCCCAAGCTCTTTCTGGTTGCAACCCAATCTAGCACTGCCAGGTGTCTTGTAAAATTAATTTCCTTTCAGGCTCTTTCCCATGATGCCAAATTCCTTTTCCTTTCCTAGGCAATCTACTGTCACACAAACCTGTTCTGTCTCATGCAATCACGTGTGTAATTTCCATAAAGACAAAGAAACAAAGACACCTTGGCACAGTCTAGGAAGAAAGGGACTGGCCAAAGAAACCTGCTGAAGACATGGTTTGTCACTTCCCAGAGAGCTCTTCTGGGTGTGCCTTGCCACTCCTAGGCAGTCAATGACACCTGTCCTCCCAAAGCTGTGTCCGTGTGTCTGAGAAAAAGAGCTTGTGCAACTCCAAAAGAGCTGATGGGAATCTGGGACTGCCTTGTATCATGTTACCAGGAGCAAGCTGGGACAAGAAGTCACTGCAGCCAGCAGCTTGGATGTGGAAACTGAGCCCCAAAGACAACTAAGCTATGCAGCACACCACAGAGCGAAGAAAGCAGAGTGCAGGGCCTGCCATATCCAGTATTGGACAGTTACTCAGAGTACATCTGTTGTTCCAGCCTGCCAGCACATGACACAAACATTTCACAGCTCAGACATTTAACTGTCCCCAAAGTACACCAAGGGAAAAACATACTTACAGGCACCAAAATCTGTTTGCAGCCAGTATCCAACACCATGTCCTGTAACATTTTGTCCGAAATGCCACTAAACAACGTATGTCCTGGAGGCAGACTGGCTAAGTGAAGGTTAAATAACCGTTTAAGCTCACTGAGGGTGAGCACAAATTGTTTCTTAAATGTTGAAGACACAAATGCCTTCAGTTCTTGGGCTACCCGATCAATGCAGCCTCCAGGCAAGTGGCCGTTTAAAGAGTCTGTGGAGTCCTCCTCTGCATGGAGGCCATTGACAATGCCGTTGTTCATGCCCTCGTAAGTCGAGGTATCCATTGGTTCCTCATCACTCACAGGCTCCTCTTTAATGCGGATATTAGAAACATCCATCTTGGCTGAGGTGTCATGTGATTTCATCTCTGCCTTTTGCTTCTGGAACTCCTTCTCGAGCTGCCCATAGTTCTGCTTGACTTTTGCTTTAGCCATGTTGACCCTTTGCTCCCCAGAAACCAGCAATGGATGAGCTAGCAAAAAACAAAAGATACTATAAATCTCACCATCACCAGGGCTCCAGTCTTGCAGGTTTCGTGAAGGGCTCACAGTGAAATAAACGCAAGAAACAACAACTGCTTGTGAAATACAAGGCATAAACCCAGTTTCTTGATGAAATTTTAACCCAGTTTATTGATTAGATTTTACTCTAGGTTTTGGTTTTTTTTTTTTTTGGGGGGGGGGGGGGGGGGGTGTGTATTTGGGGTTTTGGTTGGGAGAGGCCACGGCTGGAC
>JANHFX010021063.1:0-13884 GCA_027560015.1 Chloroceryle amazona | reverse complement strand
CGCCCAGCCCGGGCTCCTTAACCGGGAGTTTAATGACCTCGGTGACAGAGACAAAGGGCCGCACATGCCACACATAAGTAGACTGCTTTGTCAACTTGCGGGGCTAGGCTCGGGCGAATGTATTTTTTCTCATTTAAATAATTTGATCTATTCCATCATTTCCAACCCCTCCCATTTGCCAGCTGTCTGCTAAACTACATCCCCAGGAACGTCTGAAGAGCAAATCTTTAATTTTCTTACAAACACACCAGAACTCCCTATCTGCTCCTCTTTTACATTTCCCCGTCGGCCGCGTTCCCGGGCAGCGAGCTCTGCGCTCTGGGAGAAGCTGATCCCTGTCCTGCACTCCAGCGACCATCCCGGACCAGCCTCTGTGAGCCCGAGTGTACGAGCTGGAGGAGGGACACACGCAAACCATTGCTGGTGTAAAACTCCCCGCAAAGTCCCCGGGTCTGCAGGTGACAGCAGCCAGCGCGCACTGAGCGGCTGCTGCAGCGAGGCAGGCGGCGGGGGGCCCTGTGTGCCCACTGCAGTGGTGTCTGGGCGCTGGGTGTTCCCGTACAGCAGGAGCAGTGCGGGATTGGACAGGGTAGCTGAGAGCTGTTATCGTCACCGAATCGTGAGGAAAAAGCTGGAGGATTCTCTGAGGGACCTGCGCCCGTGGCAGACCCGGCCCCTCCCGGAGATGCTGGTGGTCTGACTCTTCCTACCGCCCACTGCGGTCCCTCCCCAGGCACCCAGGGCCATGGTTCAATGCGTGCTTCATTCTGGGGCGACGGGCACGTCCCCCTGGGCATCACCTGGGCTCTCAGCACTGTGTCATGGTGGAGGAGACTTTTCCTTACTGCTAAGAGGCAAGCCAGAGAGGCAAAGGCACCGCTCGCCATCTCCAAAGCATTCTGTTCGGTCTCGGAGATCGGGTGTTGCTGTTCATTGTGGGCAGGCTGAGGCTCCAGCTCCCCCCCAGGAAATCTTACCAATGTCAGAGGCAGTTGTAGAAAAGGGTGACTCATGTTAAGGGCATTTTTATCCCTTGTGACACCAGAAAGCATAAGATTTAGCAAAAGGGCACGGAAGAAATTTTGTTCGCTTATTGCTTGAATGAAGTACGGCTGTTTCTGTGAACCTGCTCTAAAATTAAATGTCACAACCTGGTGAATCTCTGCACCTGGAGATAAACAGAACCCCACAAACCTATTGGGAGGGAGAGGCTACAGAGGGCTCTTCCATCTGTGTCTGCTCTTTACTCTTTGCAGACTCTAGCACGTAGAGAAGAGGTTTCATTTCCAGTAATCTGGGACAAGAGGTTCAGATTTTGTGGACTCTTTAAATTAAAATGTGGTTGTGCTGCTCTATTCTGTGAGTTCACTGGTGTCAAGATGCTGCCCTTGCCTTTTTGCTGGCAGCAGGCACTAATAAGGCTCTAACCTTTGCCTCGGCCCCTGGGTCCCTCTGCAGTACCAGCACAAATAGCTTATTTCTTTTTCTTACTTGATTAGTATCTGATGGGTGTATGGAGGTCACGAATTGTCCTGGTCGTGTATGTAGGTCAGAGGAGGAAGCCTGTGCGGCTTGGAAAGGCAGGACAGGAGCAGTCACTTGTCAGGAGTTAGAGAGCAAACCAGCCCAGAGGTGCCTGGGCAGCAGGCAGAGGTGCACTCTGTAGCTGCACGTCACCTTGCTCGGGCTTTGCCTGGCCTTTCCTTCCCAAAGCGCCCTGAGCTCATGCAGCAGATCAGGGCAGGGGCTCCCTTCTTACATATTCCTGAGCCCCCTTGGCTGGGCAGCGCTCCTCTCGCCCATCTGCCTCCTCCCACTACTCCGCAGGCACCCCAGGGCTGCTCCCTGTCTTGATTGAAAAGGGTATTGTTGAAAATACTCCTAGAAATTACCCCCCAGGCTGCCTGACTGGGTGTACGACCTGGGGATTCGCAGCCCCCCTGAGCAGTGACCTTCAGCCGTTGGGCCAAGCCCTCCAGCAGCTGTGCTGGAGCTGGGTCCTTACCAGGTAATTAGAGCAAGGACAAAATGGCTGGAAAGAAGGGGAGGTGTCTGCAAGACCAGGAGAGCACCTCGTGAGACCAGAGCTCCGTCTCCCCAGCACTGCTACCTGGTGAGTGCTGCCCGGCCCCGCTCTGGGGGGATGCTGGGCTGGGCTGCGTGGTCAGCGTCGGCCGGAATCGGGGACCCTCGGGAGGGGGGTGAGTTGTGTCGGGGTACGTTAGGACCTCAGCCAGGAGCCTCTGGCTGCTGCCTTGCTGAAGGGCAGCCGCAGATAGTGGAAGGGCTTTGGGGTTCTTCTGGGCGTTGTTATAGCGATGATAAAAGTCTGAGTTATTTGTCTGGCTCACAACCACTGTGAAAAGAGCTTTAAGATGGCAATTCATCACTTCATTTATATCAATTAGTGCAAATTCTCTGCTGTGTTCATAACTTAGGAACACAGTGCATCACTTAGAAGTTGTTCAGTTGCTCCTATTTGTTATGAGGGTGTTTGGATGTGTTAGGTTTTCGTGTGCGTGTGGTGTTCAGAGCTCCGCTTGTTACACAGGTAGCACTGGGATAATTGTCTGTGCTTTACATACTTTTGAATACACATAAAAATCTCAGTTCTCTCACCTGCAAATAAAGCTGTAGATTTATGGATGTTCTGAAGACTAGGGATGGAAGACCTTATTTTTGGTACGAAAAGGAACCGCTTGCAGAAGTGGGAAGAAATGTTTAAATTATTAATATCTAGGGGGAAATACTGATTGACAAAGGACCTTTTCAAATAAGATTCATGCTTCAGAGCAGCAGCAGAAGTATCAGCCTTGCAGAGCGACAGCAGCATTTCTATAGCTGTGGCGTTTTTCCATTCTAATGAAGAAAAAGAGGCTTGTCTTTTATTTTTGTTAACGGTATCTAAACCGGTTCGTTTGAATTAGCCACATCCACATGCATTTTGTTTAGATTTATCTGCATCAGGTGTAATAGAACTGCAATCGATGTGAGTTACGAGGCCCAGTGCTCACATTAGGGAGATTCATGTGCTCCAGTCATCTCCTCCAATACCAGAGGAAATACACCAGGCTGGAAAATGCAGATTTCTGGGCCTTGAGTGCCCTCTACTGAAAGAGTCCCCGCCAGCCCTTCGCTCTGACACCCAGCAGCTTGATTGATGGGCTGCTAAATTAGATTTAACCTTGTGGTTCACGGGCTCACCCATGATGAGGACTCCCTCTGTTCTTCCCTCTCCGGTCTGAGCCTGTTGGGGTTTCTCCTCCCTTCTCGTAACACCCTGGTTTTAATCCTGCCTCCTCCGGCAGCTCCGCACGTGCCTCGGTGGATTTTTCCCTTGTAAATGGCAGGTGTCGATGCGGTGAGGATTCCTCCCGGAATAACCGTCCGTGGAGCTGTGGCCGCGTTGGGGTGGGCACAGCAGCTCCCACGGGAGAAGCTGGTGGACCCAAAGAGCCGGTGTCTGTTCAGTGCTTCGTTACCACGGGAGGCATTAACTCCTTGCGAACAGCCGGGACACGGTGCCGCTGCCAGCCCTGCTCTGGGAGCTCTTGCAAAAGCAAATGGCAAAAAAATGCATTGTTCACCCCCCAACTTACTGTAATTTTGTGTCAGATTTTGGTTGCTGTGGGGGAAAAGAGGAAAAAATTCCCAGCTCTCCTTCAGTCCCTCATCTGTAAGGGGACAAGGGCCGCGTTTCCCCGCAGAGCGTTCTCCGGCCGCGGCACGAGGGCTCTGCCACCCCCGCCAAGGGGCTGCGGGAAGCGGCAGAAACGGCTCAAAGGCGGTTGCCGAGCAGATGACTTGAACGTCTGGAGGTTTCCCACTTCTGAAATTTTTACCAGGTTTATTCTCTTGGTGCGAGCTCGCAGGGGAAGCGTTCTCGGCGCGTCTGCTCCGGGAGCCCTGGCGCAGCCCGGCAGGCGGGGCGGGCACCGGAGCAGCAGGGAAATGCGTTATTCTGCAATCTGTGTTACACAGTAATACTCCTGGAAGAATTGTTGCTGCACTACACTGCATATATTTGTGTTGGAACATACTGTGGTGTAATAGCTGGTTTGAAATGTATCCAGTTCTGCTGAATATATTATTGTGAAAGTCAGGCGAACGCACTGGGAGAATGCGAGCTCCTGTCAAACCGGAGCAGAAGCGCTCTGCAGAAACTGTGAAAGCGAGAAGGGAGCTGGTACCTACTGCTGCCTCCTGTTCTGTGCAGGGAGGCTTGCAGGGCCCAGCACTACCGTGAAAACTCTGATCAGAGCCGTCAGTTGGGCCCGAGTGTCTGAGCAGATCAAGAGGCTGCTCCTCTCGGGTCCGTGAAGCCCACCTCGGTGCAAACCCCTTCCTCGGAGCGAGCGCCAGGTGTGGGCATGGGGGCCGAGCGCTCATGCTGGGACTGGCTGGTCCTGGCTGTCCTCTGCTTTCTGCGGAGCTGGTGGGAGCAGGCAGCTGGTTTTGTCTCCAGGGCTCCCTGGCTCTTCACCTGGGTGGTATTTGCATCACCAGTTCTCTCCACCATCCCCTTTCCAGCTGGGGCAGGGCTGGGGGTGAGAGGAGGCCTGTGCTGGAACTAAGGCAGATGGACACTGCTCAAATGAGGCAGTAACAGGGAGGGGGAATCTTGTTTTCATTTTTAATTGGTTATGCCACAGTTCACTTCATCTGAGGGTCCTCTCCTGGCTCTTGGGGATGTCATGCTCCTGGTGGGAATCCAGCTGTGTCTTTGCAGCAGCAGCACCCCCAGCTGCTGTCACGTGGGGACACCTGTTCCCTGGGGGTCGCTCTCACCCAGGAGGTGATGGCAGAAGTGTGGGACCCTTTTGGTGGTGTTGGGTGGTGGGAAGTTATGGGAAGTGGTTCAGCTGATGCTGGGGCAGCGGCATCTGGGTCAGCCTCACATTGAACCCTGCGCAGCAGGGCCCTCGCTGGGCACCTCCCTGCAGGGGCTCCTTTGATCAACCAATTCTTTTGAAGCCATACTGGTTTTGAACCTGGAGAGGAGCTGGTACTTGCTTGGAGACCAGGCTGTGCTTGGAGACCCAGCATCCACACCAGCGGGGTCACCCGAGGCAAAGGAAACCTGGGAGAACAGGAGGAGCTGTCCGGTTTTGGCTGCGCTGTGGTGGTGAGCGGGGTCTGAGCCGTGTTGGTGGGAGCATCCTGGGGGCACGTGGAGCTGAGCTGCCTGTGCCCCCAGCTGCACATCAGCCCTGCCAGCAGCAGGTGGATTCGCACGATTGCAGCGTGTCGTGGGGGCTGAAAAGGGCAACAGGGAACAAATGAATAAGTAAGACCAGTTTAAATTATTATTTTTGTCACAGCGTGTGTTCGTCCCCTGATGGGAGAAGCTGCTTTGGCCAGTCAGCTCTGTCAAGTGCTTCCTTTTCTGTGCTGCAATGTAATCTTTTGAACTAGGTTGAGTGGAATTGCATATTTGTGTCAGGCAGCCTTTGTGTGTATTCTTCATCCTCTTTCTGCAGAGGTAAGAAATAATCTTTTCTTAAAAAATCTAAAAAAAAAAGAAAAGCCCTGTATCTTTGGATTGGTGGGAGAAGCCATTTGCAACTGACGGGTGTAAATTATGCCTGCTTAGTCAGACAAGAAAATTAGAGACTGCAGAATTAGCCTCTGCTTGCGATTATCTTACACGGAACCAGTTTCAAAAAGAACTTGGTATGCTCCTTGGCTTTCTGGTACGTTCTCGTGTGATTTATTTTCAACTGTCAGCTTCGAAGTGTGGTCCATTGTATGAAACCCAGGAAGGGTATCTCCTTTTTTCTCCTCTACAGATACACCAACTGGCTGAGCAGAAGGTTGGTCACCTGCCAGCCCGTGAGTGCACGGGGCACTTTACTACCCACATGTCTAATTGCCCATGCAAAGATTTGGAATGAGTTGCTAATGCCATTTTTTTCTCCTCTACGCATGCAAAGGGCAAGAGAGGAGCACGTTATTTCAAATGCCTGTTAAAATCAGACTTCGGTGGAATTATGCTGGGAATTAATTTGGCCAGCTGCAGCCAGTCTTTTTTCCCAATCCTGCTGCAATCTCAGGCCTGTTTCCAATTCACAGCAAATTTCTCAGTTGTTCCAGTACATGCAGAGAAAGTTTAAATGTTGGGTGGGGAAGCTGTGGGTGGATCTGGCCGTACCTATTCAGAACAGAATAAGGCACGGCCAGGCATCGCTTGGCACGGGCAGACCTGATGTACTGGGCATGAGGAGGCTCCTGTGGGATCAGGAGAAGACAGCTTTCCCACAGCAGTGGGCACTGACCATGGGCAAGATGCTGTGAAAGGCTGAGGTGTGTAAATGTGTGGAGGCAAAACGTATGCGCTGGGGGGTGCGTGAGAATCTCCTGTGGGTGAGAAACTGCTCACAGATTTTCCTGCCTGGCTTTTCAAAGCTTCTGTGAGTGACTGAACTGTGCGTGACATCCACGCTGCCTGCCTCCAGTGTGCCTGCGTGGACAGAGGAGATGCTTGAGGTGCCAGCTCTCCTGGCTGCTGTGCCAGCTCTTCCCTCCCGAGCTGGGTCGTGAGGAGCAGGAGACCTTCCCGCTCCGCTCCTCGAGCACCCGTTTCCAGTGGCCTTGTTTTAAGCTGGTGTGATCCATTTAAAACCGGTGCTAACCCAGCCTGCTGTGCCAGCTGTGCACTTGTTATTCATGGCTGTCAGTGCCTGGGCAGAAGGTTAATTTTGGTGCTTTTCAGCTTAGTGTTTTATCCTGTGCAGTGCTTGTGCATTGAAAGGGGAATGTGGGCTCCCCACGTGCATCGTGGTCCTGTCCCTGGGGAGAGAGAGATTGCTGCCTTTTTATCTTTGTGGTGTTTTCTTTTTTTTTTTTTTTTTTAAATCTGCTGTTTCTTTGGTATTTTAGAGGTGGTAAGAAAACAGAAAATTCATGGTGGGAATGACTTGTGTGTTGAAAACTGGTGTGGAAAAAAAAAAGGGGGGAAAAAAAATACCTGAGCCTCTCTTCATAGTTTATTTCCATAGTTTCCCATGGGAAGCTTTTGCTTCCTTCAGCTGCAAAGGAAAAAACGGAACTGCATCTGGCAAACATGAACTATTTAAAGTGCTCGTCTAGAGAGAAGTATTTTGTGTTGGCTTTTTAAAAACATAAAAGCAAAAAGTTAATAACTTTGCATAACTGTATTTGTTTTAAGTGCTTACTGCAGGAAGGGAGATCAAACTCGCCAAAACTCTCTGTTCTGTACCATTTTTATTTGGTCATAATCCTACCTTTTTTTAATCCCTGAGGCACTTCAGTGCATATATGGCTGTGGCACTCTTGGCTTTGTCCCTTGGTGTGGGGAGGCCGACTGTGTGCTGGTCTGGGCGACTGCTTTTAAGAAATGAAGGCCAAAATCATGTAAAATGAGTTGGCGCTTGTCAGCGCATCGTTCCTTGGGGATCAGGGAGATAATGTTTTGGCTGGAAGTGAATATATATCTTTCCTGGAAAGCAATTGCAATTCTCATATAATACTTTTGACATATTTTGGTGAGACAGAGCCTGAAAGCGGGTGAGAGCGACGCATCCAGCTCTTCCCTCCCAGTGCCTGCTGAGCTCAGATGCTGGCTGCGGGAGGATGCGGCCCTGGAGAGATGTGGTGACATACCCTTGTGTTAACAGTTTAAAGATCAAGCAAGGAGTAGTTTGATTAAAGATTAAATAGAAAGATACCCATTTATGAATTAGGGGGAAAAAAAACCCCCTCACTCCTCCAAGTAGATTAAAGTCTCACAGAACTGACTAATAAATCAGCTGCTGGTGGAGCGTGGCAGCCTCGCCTGCCGCTCTGAAGTGGCTAAGGACAGGTTTAATAACACTTTACACTTCAGAGGCTAAAGGAAGAGCGAGGGAAGAGCAGCACACCCAGGATCTCTCGGGCCTGGGAATGAGCAGAAGCCTTGGTCGGGAGGGCGAGAGGGGACCCCTGGGACTGCTGCACCTGCTCCCCAGGAGCCCTTCCAGCTGGAAGGGGTGGTGAGGGGAGCACCCCATGAAACAGGTACTGAGACCTCCTGGGTGGAGGAGAGAAGTGCTGCAGGCGGCTGGGATTAAAGGGATAGGCTGGAGCTTTGCTTCTACATGGTCACTTGTTGTTTGTGCCACAAGTAATGAGCGGGGTGCTGTGGCACTGTCACAGACCAGTGCTCGAGCAGCCTGTTCGCTGCTGGAGGAGCTTGTAGCCACGCACAGGGGAAGAACACGATGGATGCCTAATTTTCCTTTATAACTTCAGCCTGCTAACTTAGCCTGAGGACTCTTGTGAGGTTGACTTCTAGTGCTGGGCTTTCCAAATGGGGATGAAGGGATGTTCCCCTCTGGGCCAAAGCAGAGAGCAGTGTCAGTCGGGCTGTGGTCTGTGATGGGGATGAGCTTGGGAAGCTCCTGGAATTTATTGGGAAAGACTTTCCCTTTACTGCAACCAGTGAATAATTTAGGAACTGTGCTCTTCTGGAAAGAGCCAAAATGCCACTCATCTTACTGCAATCTACTAGTTAGCCCAGGGTAATTGATTAAGCCATCAAAGACTTAGGGAAGTATTCCCTGGAGAGAAAGCCACCGTGGTGCTGTGCAGCTCCAGGGGCTGAAGGCTCCCGTCTGCATCCAGTGAGGTGTCTGCAGCTGCTCCCTGCTCCTTACCTCGTGTCAAAGCAGAACCCACCACTTGCATCACTGTCATAGCGAAGCACAAACAGCACAATCTGATCCTAGCAGAGGTTTGTGACCTGCCTGTCGGGCATGGGACAGTAACAGCAACGTATCTACTTCTCCAAAAGGCTTTGGTGAACTTGGTTTGTGGTGATGTCCCATAGCTATGGTGATAGAAGGTGCTTAATAGAAGAGGCTGGAGCTTTAATCTGGTGCTTCCTGGGCAATGAGCTATTTGTATGTCAGAGTCCTTGCAAGTACGCAGCAGAAGTGGGTTCTGTGATTACAAAAAAACATCAGATCCTTGGGGTTTTTACTGGTTTGTTGCATTGCTCTGCATTACACTGGTGGGGAAAAAGGACTTTACAGAACCGGTGCAGCTACCACTTGATAAGAGATGTCACTTCAGCAGCAGCCTGTTGCTTTTGTTGGGGTACACTTTTAACAACCGAGTCTTAGGGGTGGGGAGGCAGTGGGATTAATTGCTGGCTCAGGGAGTAAACAGCTCTAGGTGAAGTCAAGGGTGATCAACCTCAGCTAGACAGTCATTTCCCAGGAGATGCTGCATGCCAAGGGTACTTCTTGCTATAAATTGCTTTGGATGTTTGAATACAGACCTTCTATAAACTCAAACACTGCACAGGGTGCTTGTGTCCTCGCACTGCCATCATCCCCTCAAATCACTGTCAATGTTCAAGGTCATAAGAGCCTGTAGTAATCCAGAATTAAATACAGTTTGACTTGTGCAATTCTGTTTTATCTTCGCTCCCAGTTTTCCAAGTGCTTTTTCTGCCCTGTCCTGCGGGGTGCTCCCAGGTCTGGCACAGCCACTGATGCATCAGAAGCATCCTGAGCAATATGCAGATGCAAATGGGTTATTTCTGCAGCCTGCTCTCGGAACCGCCAACAGACCAAGCGCACGGTGCTGAGAGCCGCTGGCAAGCAATGCACTCAGGCCCCGATTAAAACCAGCAGAACAAGTTTAATCTGTGGATGGTGGGGAGCTTTGCATCGTCAGCAGTGTTTCATCCAAGTTTTAAAGGCAAAATTGAAATCATTCTTCACCAGGCTCAACACATTTGATCTCTGGAAAAGAGCACTTGTAAATAACCTCCTTGAGAGTGTCACCCTCTTTCTCCTCCAAACCGTGCTCCTCCGTGAGAAGGGCAATCCCCAAGGATGCTCCAAAAGCAAGGAGGAGAATAAGCAGAAATGGCTTCAGGGAATTTCTCTCATTGCCTTCTCCAGTCCACCATCAAGTGCACACATCACATGCTCCAGATCACAAGCCATTTTTAAGGGAAAATACTGGCGGTCTCATTTCCCCTTTCCCAAAAAGGGTTGACTTGCTTTCCTGCACTGTCTGAGAAGGTGCTGGGCAGGATGGTGCAGACCTACGGATGATGGACAGGCAGCTGGGGCTGGTTGGCTCTTGGGTGCAGGGCCTGTCCCCAGCCTGCTGCCAGGACACCTCGTAATGCAGCGTCCCCATCCCTGCTTTCCCTCTCCTCAGAGCCATCGTGTGCTGTGTGCCGTGTCCCGCTTCCGTGCGGTACCTCCTGTGCCTCCTGTAACTTGAAGTAACCTCCTCATTTTTGCTGTTTCTCGTTGACTTCTTGCAGTGCGAGGTCTGCCCGCAGACAGCCTGAGGGGCTCGCTGCTTCCTCCCTTAACCAGGTCGAGAATCTGTCTTTTTTCCACCTGGTGAAACAAGGACAAGGCACAACCTCCCCGCTCCTCACCAGTTGTCTGTAACCACAAACCACTTAGCAGAGCTTCATCAGCACTTCCCCTCTGTCGCTCACCAGTCCAAACCACCACCCCTCCTGCTTTCCGGGGAACGGGGCACCCCGAGGAAGCCCAGCCGGGTACGGTGCTTGGGCTCTGAGGTCTGGGTGTAGATTTTTTTCTTCCCCTTGGTGCTGATCAAGGGCCACACGCTTCCCCCTCTCAGCAAAGTCACTTCAGTGCAGCTTTGGGGAGATGAATGATCCTCTCCTCTCAGGATCAATAGGACATTTTTAGGAGTATCTTCAATCAAAAGGCAAAGCAGCTAATGTTAGACTTGCTCTCAGTGTAAGAGTTCCCTGGCAGGGTTAGGTATATTTAGGGCAGCTAAATGCCAGAGAATTATAAAGCAATGGTTTTCTCTTTCCTCACCAAATGAGACATAATGATCACTTTCAACGTTTGCCATTTTCAGTGCAATTTACAAAGTTTGTAATTTGTAGATTTAAAAACGGTTGGTTTTGAATTAGTCCCCAATAAACTTCGAGGTGGAGATGGCTCGTGGGGTGCGTGTCCCGCCTGCACACGTGCTCGGGTCGCTCCCCTCGGCGGCTGTAAGAGCTGCTGTGTGAGACTA
Source organism: Chloroceryle amazona (assembly GCA_027560015.1). Classification (NCBI taxonomy): domain Eukaryota; kingdom Metazoa; phylum Chordata; class Aves; order Coraciiformes; family Cerylidae; genus Chloroceryle; species Chloroceryle amazona. The sequence goes on along the minus strand of JANHFX010021063.1, from coordinate 2,856 downwards.
ATGTGACCTCTGGTGGGATTTGATCTTGCAAGATGCTGAGCACTTCAGATTTGATCTTCAAGTATCTTTTGACTTCACTAAGGTGATTCATTAGCTTCCAAGTTAGGAACACGTTTAAGTGATTTGCAGGATTGAACCCAGCCAAGGTGATTTTTCAAATTGGATATATTTCCAGGAGTGTGATTTATTTTTTTATTTTTTTTCTTTACGTTTATTGGATTTTTAACAAGCTTGGAGGAGTACTGTGGCAGTTGCTGTGACCTACTTCAGGGCAGTGACCGGGTGAGTCTGTCCCGGGGCTCTGTGCCGATGAACGGTGTCTTTCTAAATACATATGCTGCCACGGGAACGTCCCCCTTCCTGTGAGGAAAACAAATCACTGTTGTGTAACTGAGGTAAATTCACCGGGAAAGCCCCTTTACCAGTGACGGGCATCCGGTTCTTGCTGTCCTCTGAGGAAGAGGAGAGGTTTTCTCTTGCTCTCCTCATCTGGCACAGACAGATCCATCTGAGGGGGGATGCAGCCAGGGCTGTGCACGTGTTGCTGGCTCAAGCTCAGCACGTTGAGGGCTTTTGGTGGAGCTGTGAAGCCGCTGGGATGTGGCCCAAAGCGGGGTCTGGTGGAGCCTGGCTTCTTTCCCACGGGGCACTCTGCACTTGTCCCGTGCCCAGGAGGCATCGCCGGGTCTGCTGGGACACCTGGGGCAAGGAAGCCTCTTGCCTTTCTGGAAGTCTGACAGCACGTTGAGAAACACCCTGAGTTTGTGTAGCTGGGGATCCAGGCGTCTGAAGATCAGAGCGAATGGATCTGGGAAAACGCAAGCAGGAGACGAACGAGAAGAATGCACGATGTGGATATAGCATGAAGTCATCTTTAATGAAGCACTTCAAAAATAGCTTTGTCACTTCTGCTCACAAAGGAAGTCATTGTGGCGAAATTACATTATCATCTCGTGCTGGTTTTAAAAAACCCCACTCTGCCTCCTGGGGAAAAGCGACTGTAAAAAGCTCTTTGTTTTTTTCAATGAAAAAACAATGCTGTGGGGATGTGTGTTTTCAATCAATGGGGGCTCACAACTCATGGATCAGGAAAGTTTAGAAGCCAGCAACAAACTGAAGATGTTAATAACTGCTGCTTTCAAGACAATGAAATTGATCAGCAAATTCCGTTTGTTTCTGAATGATCATTGTAGAAAAGTGGCAAGCAAACCAATATTTAAAGATGTACCTGCAAGCAATAGCAGATGATTGCGGGCTGTGGCGAGCTGGGTAGCAGAGAAAGGGCTGGGTGACATAACAGATCTTTCATAATTGTCAACCAAATTGCACGGCTGCTATTGAGCTTTAAAAAATGAACCATAAGAAGCATTTGTTATTGATTTTTGTTTTGTTAGAAACAATATAAGGCTGCCTTAAAGAACCGAGAACAGGCTGCAATTGATTCTCGTTCCTTTTGAGCAAATTCCAGTAGAATTTCAGATTTGATTTTTCGTTTAGGATTTATTATTATTTATTCTTTCTCTTCCACTACTCTCTTGCTATAGGAGAGGTTGAGAGGCGTGGGAGCTGAACTAACAACTCCCAGTCTTTGCTGGTGTCCCGACGTTCTTTGCTGGTATCCTGCAAAGAAGAGAGTTAAACTTGCGGGGGCAGCTGCTCCTCCAGCCATCTGATGGAACCCACGGCAACGGGTCATTTGTCACCGTCGGGGACTGGTGGTGACCACAGGTGCACAGGCTGAGAGGGGATGGCTTGCGCTCTGCGTTGCCATGGCTCTGGGGAGAGCAGCACCTGGGGCTCTGCAGGGCCTGGACCTCAGCCCACCAGCATCCCAGCTCCCTTCCCCGTAGCTGGGGGTGCTCAGGCCCTGGGGTGCTCTGGCTGGACGTGTTCCCTTCCTTAGCAAGATGACAAACTCTCAGGCTTGCTTTTGAGCCCTGGGAAAAGGGGGGATACTCTGCCTTGGCTCCCTCGGGCAGGGAGCTACTGTTCCTTGGGAGATATTGTTTCTGTGCCACTTAAGCGCTGTCTCAGTGTAAATGTGGTGGGACTTTGTGTGACAAGTGATCCTTGCTCTGGCCCTCTGGGCAGAGGACTCGTACTTTGCACAAACTCAGGAGATGTCTGAGCTGGGGGTTTCCATGTGCACTTGCCTCCCCAGTGCCGATGGACCGCTTCCCCTGGTGCGATTCATTGCCCGTGCTTTCTTCTGAGCAGATCTATTTGCTCTTCCATTCCTCCATTGCTGGATAATAAATACCCGGCCCCTCATCCATGAAGGTTGCACATCTATTCTTCCTCCTCAAAACCACAGGCAAAGCCTGTAAGCCCTACAATTATTTAAGGTCCTTCTTACACGAGGAAAAAGGTGTAATCGCCCTTCACAGGTGAGATCTTCCGAGGGGACTCATTTCACTTTATTCTCCATTCAAGTGGTTCACGGTAAATCTGGAGAGCCTGCTGTCGGGAGGAGAAGGCAGGTGGGACAGGGCAGGGCTTGCTGCCCGGGGGGGCTGCCCATGGCCCATCACAGCAGCACCAACTCCCCAGACCATGGAAGCGATTCCTCGTTCTTATCTCTGCTGAAGTAATTTCACTGAGGAAATGGAAGAGACCTCTACAGAAAGCAATAGTAACTTTCCCAAATTGATCTAACCAGTCACTTGTATAATCTCCTCACATGAGGAATGTCTGGAGCTGGGGTTAGCGAGGGAGACTGAAGGCTCGGGGCACTGCACAGATGTTTCAAAGCTGCTCAGTTAATGGGGAGACTCTGCTGACTCAGGAAGTTTGAGGTGATGCTCCCTCTCTGCAGGCGGGCGATGTGCTGGAGCTGGCGCGGCTGTGGCAGTGGGA
>JANHFX010021055.1:0-10028 GCA_027560015.1 Chloroceryle amazona | reverse complement strand
GGGGGTTACTGTGGCCAAAGTGTAGGATCCTACACTTGGTCTTGTTGAGCCTCATATTACTGGCCTCAGCCCATTGATTCAGCTTGTCCAGGTCCCTCTCCAGCATCTCCCAACCCTCCATCAGATCAACACTTCCCCAACATAGTGTCATCCGTGAATCTACTAAGAGTACACTCGATCCCCTCATCCAGGTCATAAATAAAGATGCTGAATAGAACTAGTTCCAGTACTGATCCCTGTGGGACACCACTGGTCACCAGACACCAACTGGATGCAGCACCATTCAGAACCACACTTTGTGTCTGGTTGTCCAGTCAGTTTTTAACCCAGCAAAGGGTGCACCTGTCCAAGCCATGGGCTGCCAGCCCTCCTAACTTCACCACATATTGAAAATTCTGTCACATCATGGTCACTGTGCCCCAGATGACCTCCAACCACCACATCTTCCACCAGCCCTTCCCTGTTTGTAAAGAGTAGGTCTAGCGGGACACTACCCCTGGTAGGCTTGCTTACCAGCTGCAACAGGAAGTTGTCATCCATACATTCCAGAAACCTCCTGAACTTCCCCCTTTCTGCTGTCTTATACTTGCAGCAGGTATCTAGTAGGTTGAAGTCTCCCATACGTATGCCTCTTTTACAGCTACATGAATGAGAGCAACCAGACAGCACCAAACCGGGCAGAATACAAAGTAGCCCCTCGGAAGTGAGTGACATAACACAATATCAATAAACAGAGAAGCAGGAGTTATATACAGTAGTTCCAGCTCTGGCAAAGTGGGCAGTAATGGTGCTAGGGTGTGTGAGATGGGCAGAGTTGGATTCTCCTGTCTGCTGATAGTGGCAGGGGCAGCAAATGGGTTAGACCTGGGCAGGATGACATGCTGATCTGAGATGGGGAGGGACGGGGAGGTGTCACCAGGACTTTGCTGGGTTCAGGGGAAAAAAAAAGGGGTTTTTAGTGTCGAAGCAGAGTTGTTGGTGCTGCAGCTGCCCTTGGTGCCACAGCTTTATCCTGTCTGAAACCTATTTTCAGCCAGCACCTCTAAATCACCATCTGGTGCTCAGGGAGGTTGGCGAGAGTGAACTATTGTGTGTGCAACCACTTCCTTCCCAAGCCCTAAGCCCCACACTGGTAGCAGGTTTGGGGCTGAATCTGGTCTCCAGACAGCCCATGGCCCAGGCACACAGCCTGAGTACTCTGCTATAGCATCATAGCTTTGCAGAGGGTCCAGTCTGCAAAAGGCACGGTTTTGTGCCTTTTCTCCAGATTTATATGAAATTGAGAGTGTCATCTGGACTTTGATCTTGGCAACACAGCTCGGGGAAGGTGTGTACGGTCTCTGCCCACCTCCGACTTGGCTAGTGCAGTTGTAATTGAGTTCAGCATCTTTCTGGGCAGCTGGTGCCCCCACACCAGGATCGGCTCAGCAGCATGTTTACACTCGCAATCTACTGGCTGGAATTAAAGCCCAAACCTTGCATATCAATCCTGTTATTCTCCCAAGCTGTGGCGAATGGTTTGGCCACCCCTCACAATGTCAGAGGAATGTCACTGCCACGGTGGCTGGTTGGAGCTGGTGCAGGGGAAGTGTCATCTCTCTGTGTTGTCTGGGGAGGGGAAACAGGGCAGAGGCCAGGGTGGGTGTTAAACGAGCTTCATAGTTTATTTCTCAAACACATTATTTTCCTTTAAATATATGGCTTTTCCCATGAGAAATTCAGATCTTTTGTCCCCTGGGTTTTGTCAAGAGGAGCCTGACCAATGGGAGTGCTGTTCACAGCACCATTGAGGACAGCAGGATGAGAACGTCCCCTACCCCTCAGCCGTTCTGGTGCTTTGCTGCAGGATGGTGTGGAGCATTCCTCTAGGCAGCCATCCCCAGCACATCACCACATGAGCCCTGCCTGGAGCCTCTCACACTTCCAGTCACGTCCACTGTGGTTTCTGCGGGGCTGATCTCTGCTATCACAATCCAAAAGCCTTACATGGCTCTGAGATAGGCACTTTGCTCAGGGGGAGGCACAGAAGCACTGAGCTGCTTCTCTGGGAGAATTCACTCCCTTGCCCCTTTTTCTCCTGCAGCCTGGGGCTGTGGGAAGGCAGCTAGAGCCATCCTGCTCCCCAGCTTAGCCTTGGCGTGTTCCTGCCCCTGTGCTGCCTGTCCCTGCCTGTGGATGGGGCAGGCAGCTTTGCACTCAGTCCCTCTTCAGTGGGATTATGGCTCCAGGGGCACAAAAGGCAGATATTGCAGCATCCTCTTCCTTCTCCTCACCCTGAGCATCTCACAGACAGCTGCAAACAACCTTCCTCAGCCACTTGCCTGTGACAGGGATGTGGCAGCCCAGAGCCAGCACCTTCTCCCAGGTTTCTTTTTGCCCAGCAGGATCATAGAAGCATAGAAAGGCTTAGGCTGGAAGGGACCTTAACGATCATCTAACCCAACCACCCCACCATGGGCAGGGATATCTCTCAACTGGACTGGGTTGCTCAAGGACTAGGTTGCTCAAGGGATGATGAATGTGATCTCCCCAGCTCTGTAGCAAGGCCACCTCCTGTCTCCATCTTCTCTGCCTGGCTCTGCACCTCAGCTGGGACCCTGTCCCTGTCTGCAACTACCCAGCTGTCCTGCCTGAACTGGCTCAGCCCTGCCCTGGCTTTCAAAAGGGGCTTTATCCCCAGTGTGTTACTGGCAGCAGGGCCCTGGGAAGGTGAGGGAGCTCATTCCAGCACCAGCAGTGAGGAATTCGCCATCTCTCCAGCATAATTAAATATTGTTTGCATTGCTTATTGACAGAGTGCTAAGCTGCACTCCATTTTAATTTGTTCTTTGATAGTTGCCTTTTGCTGCTAATTGATTTTCAAGGCTTTTTTGTTTGTTTGTTTGATTTTTGAGATTCAATACCTGCCATGCTACCAAAGCCAGAGAGGCAAAGGTAACCAGCGCTTACCTTCATGCCCACCCACTCCTGTGTACTGCTGGCACTGGCACAAGTCATGGGCCAAATCTAGCACAAGAGCCAGCATTATTGGTCTCCACAGGGTAACATTTGGTGATGGGCTTTGGGCAATGGCATTCCCAGCATGCATCTGGGACTGGCATCCCTGGCTGACCTCGTGTGCTCTGCTCCTTCCCCAGGATGATCCTGATGGAGAAGAGATCGAGAGGGAGAAGTCCAACTCCTTGAAGCTGGAGTTCAGTGATGATGCCAACTTCAAGACCAAGGTTAACTATTCGTACGCTGCCGTGCAGATCCCCACAGACATCTACAAAGGCTGTAAGTGCCCCTCCTCACCCATTCTGCTCCGTGCTGCCAGGCTGGGCTCAGCCTCCACCTCTCCTGCTCAGGGTGCAACAGACCCAGGGACTGTCACCCTGGGCTGTGCTGTCTGGGTCTCTGTGCAGAGACAGAGTCAACGTGTTGGTACAGAGGTGACGTGTCTCTCCATGGACCCTCAGCATGGTCCAAAGAGGCAAATCAGGAATTAGGGGTTATTAGAAAGGGATGCACAGGGTAAACTTGGCTGCATGCACAATAATCTGATCCAACCTGTAGAAGACCTCATCAGAACTTGAGGTTCAAAGCGGGTGCTGAATGTGATCAGAGGGATGGAGCAGCTCTGTGCAGGAGCAGTTACAGAGGTTGCAACTCCTTAATTATAGAAGGGAGTGAGATGGGGCTGGACAGTGGGATATGACAAAGCAGGGACACTTCCTCACTGGGTTTGGGCTGCATGGGGCTGAGGTTATGAAAAGGGATTGAAGCAGTTGAAATCTTGCAGGAAGCAGCGGAAGGTGATTGCAGGACAACACAATGCCGCCTGGGGCAGCCTCTGCTGCTGGGAGCATGCAGGGGGTGCCAGCCCAGTGGCCGTGCCCCTGCAGCTGCTGGAGGAGGGCACAGGCTGCTCCAGAATGGGGGACTGGCTCAGTGGGCCAGCCTGGGAGCAGGGAGGGATGGAGGGATGGACAGGACAGGACATGCCACACCAGCTTTCAGTCTCCCCCAGGAGGTGACACAGTCCCTGAGTGCTCTATCACTATCACTGCATTATCACTGCCTTGCACAGTCCCAGAGTGCTCTCCTACCTCGCCCTGCTGCCGTGGCACATAGTGACAGTTGGTCTCCATTTCCCTCTAGTGGCTGCTCTGCACAGAGCTGGGGACCACTCCCAGCCAGAGATCATCCTTCAGCACCTGTGGGCTGGATCCTGCGCCCAGTCCCAGACCCTGCTGGTGGGGACCCCCCCTCGTCTCCCTGCACCACCTTGTTTCAGTGGCACTTGCTGAGGGCTCCCAGGTGGTCACAGTGGTAATGGGTTCTGAGCTCATGTTCATTCCCCAAATGGCACTGTCCCAGTACATGGGCTCATTACTGGCACAGCCATGCTCAGAGCTGCATCAGTGTGACGGTTTCACTGCAGTGGCACTGGCGGATTAGAAATTTGCAATTAGTTTTATTACCCAGCTAGCGCAGGCCAGACAGCTAATGAAGCACATCATGCGAGCAGGGTGGGCTGTGTGGGATGAAATATTTATTACTCCTCATCCCTGCTCACCAGCCAGCTCCACGGCTGATGCCCTGCCATGGCCACATAAATCACCCTGCTTGACTGTTGGACATGAGCAAATTGGAGATTTAACATTCTCTGGAGACTCACAGCCACTTGGAGAGGGATGCTGGAGAGGGGACAGGGTGATGAGGGGTCCCAACAGGGGGACACACTCCCAAAGCCCCTTCACAGCCAGGGAAAAGGGGCTACAGCTGTGGGCATAGTGATGTATGGGCACAGGGATGCTCTGAAAAGCCAGTGTGCAGGGCAGGGTGCTCAGCTGCTGCACCCCAGAGAGCAGGTTTGGGGTGCGGACATGGGGCCACCCACATGCCCTCTCCTGCTGGGGACACTGGTGAGCATGGCCAGTGCCAGAAGAGCCATTGGCGAGGAGCATCTCTGTGGTGGGACCATTGGAGAAGCACTATCACTGCCTTGCACGCTAATTAAACCACTGTGGAGACGCCCTCCGCTGTCACCCCTCACTACACACACAAATTACATCCTATATGTGTTTTATTTACTGTGCCGTTTTTAATTAAATCTGCAATCGCATGCAGGCAGGGCTGGGCTCACCCTGATGAGAACAGAGACAAGATGGGGACAGGGATGGGGATGTCACTGGTGGGTCTGGCATCTCTGGCCTTGGCTGAAGGGGACAGGAGCCATCCCAGACATGGATACAACCTCCCATCCCAAGAACTCATCGCTCTGCTCACAGGGAGAGCATCGGGGCTGTGTTTGTGCACAGGGAGGGCATAGGGGCTTCATTCATGCACCAGGATGATAGAGAGGCTGTGTTCACATGCAAGGATGGTATAGGGACTGCACTGATGACCAGGGATGGTAACAGGGGCTGCGCTCATGTGCAGGGAGGGTATAGGAGCAGATTTCATGCACAGGTATAGTATAGAGGCTGCATTTGTTCACAAGGATGTTATGGATGCTACATTCATGCACATGCGGGATATAGGGGCTGCACTCATGCACAGGGAGGATATAAGGGCTGTGTTTGTGCTTTGGGATGGTGAAGGGGCTCTGTGTGCAGGGAGGTTATAGGGGCTGTATTCAGCACAAGCTTAGTGTGGCTGATGCCCCCCAAGAGGTTGTGGATGCAGGTGCTGCCGGGGCTGTCAGGGACGTGTTGGTGCTCAGCCAAGGCTGACAGCACTGCCCAGGGCAGGCAGGAGCCCAGCAGCCTGCTCACAGCCCCTTCTTCCAGGAAAATCCACATCCTGTGAAAGAGAGAAACAGTAAATCATCCTTAGTGCCCATATAACAGCACTCTGTGTGGATATGGTGCTAAGAAATGTCTGGGGAGATACAGACAGAGTAAATCATGGTTTGAAGGCACAGCTGTCTGAGGGAAGAAGTCTTCAGCAGTGGTGCTGGGATGGAGGGGTATGGAATTCACCCTGGGTGCAATGTGCCCACATCCTGACAGTGCCTTGGGGCCATGGAGAAGGCTTGAACAGGTGCTGGCGTTTCAAGGAGGGACAAGTGTGGGAGGAAGTCTTAGGAGAGCTAAATATACTCCTCAAACACATGCTGGCTCCCCTGCAGCACTGCACTGGTTTCTCAGCCCAACATGAGGAGAAGGGCTGCTTCTGAGAGCTCTTGCGCCCCAAAAATCCGCTGAGGGTCCCCCAGGATGGAGCAGTGCCTGGTCTTGGGGTGCTGCTCACTGCCCACTGCAGCTCAGCTGTCTGCTCCACAATACAGTCCCAGGGCACCTCAGCACAGGCTGTCAGGAGATGCTGAGGGGCTCCTGGGTGTTTAGGGTACCCCAAAGGGCCCTATGAGCACCTGCTATCCCCAAGGCAGTGTCCCTGCTGTCTGACTGGCCCCATACCTGCCTTGCTGCCCACCCTGCACTCTGCCAGCCCCCCTTGATTAATCACAGTCTGAGGCTGCCAGCAGCTTATCTTTGCTTTAATAGCTGAATAATTTAAAGCCGCTCTTTGTTAGCATCTTAATTGCTTTTGCATCAGGTGCAGGAGCCAGCGGGAATGCAGAACAGAGCCTGGGAGGCTTTGCAGGCCCCATGGGAATACAGCCCCTTGGTTTCCCAGCTGGCGTCTGTCCCCAAAGAGCAAGTCTGGTGGTGGGTGGAGCGGGGTGTTTTGTGGGAAGGGGGAGAGATGACAAGCTGGCTGTCTCCAGCAGTGGCTGTCCCTGCCCTGGAGCCAGGGGATGGGAATGGTGAATGCTTTGTGGAGGCCTGGAGGGTGGCTTAGGTCTGTGGGGACAAGAGACCTCAGGCTGACGCTGGAGTCTCCTGGGAAGGAGGGGGCCAGAGGAATGCAGGAGCATCTTCAAAACTCCTGTGTGGTCCTCCATGGGAAGGGTCAGGGGAAACACACCACCTTTTCCTGCCTGCCATCACAATGGGGACATTGCGGTCCCTGTCACACCCCAGCCCACGCCCAGCTGCTCTGCTCCACTACACCCACACACTTATCCCCAACTCTTATCTCCCACAGCCACTGTCATCCTCAATGAGCTGAACTGGACGCAGGCACTGGAGGACGTCTTCATCGAAAACCGGAAGGAGGATCCCTCCTTGCTCTGGCAGGGATGGCATGGAGAGCTCTCCCCACCCCACGCAGCATCCGAGCCCTGGAGCACAGCTTCCCCCAGGCAGCTCCCTCCCAGACGACCCAGCTTTTCCAGCGCTGAGGCCGTGCCAGGCCTTTGATCATCTCTGCTGTCCTCCTCTGCAGCTCCTCCAGCTCCTTCCGAGGGTGTGGGCCCAGAGCTGCACTCAGTGTTCACGATGCAGCCAGCGAGCCTCACGACGTTCGCTTTATTCTCAATCCCGTCACAGTTCTGAGCATTTGATCGGAGTTTTTCCTTCCTCTGGGTACTGACAGGACCTTGTGACACATCTATTACCATTCAAAGAACCAGCTCCTGAATGATAATGGATTAAAAATCTCTTTTTCTTCCAGGCTTCGGAATAGCAATTCTGAAACACCTGAGAAACCTCTGCAGTCACTAAGATTATAAATGAGTGACTTCTTCCGAGGATCTAAAACTCAGTTTCAGTAGGAAACTACTGAAGGTCCTTCAAATCTCCTGAGTGTTTAGGTTTGGAATTAAAAAAACAAAGAAAAAAAGAAAAAAAAGCACAGCTCCTAAAGCTCCAGAAGCTGTCCATCTGCAGGGTGTGGCCAGTGTGACCACCTACAGCACAAAGCCTTTGTGGTCCAGGCTGTCCCAGCACAGGGCTTTTGCCTCGGTGCCACTTGCCTGATGTTCTACCCCACCCCTGATTGCTCTCAAGTTCCTTTCTATAGTCAGTTTTGGAGGGGATGGAGCACCCAGAGTCATTGTGTTGGGAAAAAGTGCTCTTCACACAGAACTTCACCAGTGAGACCCTTTTAAGCCACTACCCAGAGCAGAAAAAAACACTCCTGGGGCAGGACCCCCTGGAAAAGAATGTTTTGCACGGTGAAACCACAGCAGCCAGGCAGAGCTGGGCTCCAGCTACAGAGACTGTGGCTGTCATGGACTGTCCCGGTCCGAGTGAGAACAGCACTAATTCTGTTCAGGGATTTTACTTTTCAGCTCAGTTCTTCTCTCCAGCTGCCCTGTCTGCAGTCAGCAGCGCTTGGCACAGGCAGGGGCTGCTCCCAGCAGTGAGAAGACCCCATGGGCAGAGTCAGTACCGAGGGGTGGGGTGCAGACCAAGGCCACTGCTGGATCTTGTGCACCACCTTAGGGGGGCAGAAAGTAAAGGCAGCACCTGCAGGGAGGAGGGGACAGGACAGGTGACCCCAAACTGCCCAGCGAGGGTTCCCAGCCCGTACACATCATATTGAGAATAAAGCTGAGGGGTCAGGAGGGGCTTGCCCTGCTTCTCTTCCAGTTTCTTCTTCGGAGCACCTGAGGAGGACTCTGGTCATTGCGCCTTCGATCCCGGTCTGTGTCTTCCTGAATCCAGCCCCTGAACACAGCTCCCCTCTGCTGCTGGGCCCAGTTCCTGCTCCACAGCACCAGTGGTGATGGTGACTAATTGCCACTGGGGGAGCTGGGTTCCATACATTCCATTTTTATGATTATTATTTCCATTCAAGCTGCTCCAGTTCCCTTTTCTAATCGCTAAGTCTCTCTCCTTTATTCCCTTCCTCCTGCCCTTTGGGGAGGGAAGAGGATTATCAGAGAGTGGTTGTTCCAGCTCTAAAGGGCTGCCCTGACCCTAAACCGTGACAGGGATAAACTGGTTGGCAGGGTCAAAGTACTCCTGGGATGAGCGACTCCAGGCACTGGATTTTACCCTTAGAAGGGCAGTAGATTAGAATCATAGAATGGGTTGGAAGGGACCTTAAAGATCATCTCATTCCAACCCCCTGCATGGGAGGGACACCTCCCACTGGACCAGGCTGCTCAGCTCCCCATCCAACCTGGTCTTAAAAACTCCAGGGATGGGGCTTCCACCACCTCTCTGGGCAACCTGTTCCAGTGTCTCCCCACCCTCATGGGGAAGAAATTCTTCCTACCTTCCAGCTATTGGAACATCCTCAAACCAGACCCACCGACCAGGGACAGAGCATCACGACCACAACGCGCCGGGGGAAACCCCAGGCAGCCACCTGAGCCCAGGCCCGAGGTGTCCTGGGGACACCCCCAGTCCCTGCCACACAGGAGCCTCTTGGTGCGGGCAGAGCCGAGGAGCTGCAGGGAGCAGAGGGTGGGAAAGCAGAAGGAAGGAAAAACTTTATTTAGCAGACAATGGCTTCTTTAAGCAGCTTCTCCAGGGCATGGATCCGAGCTCATGTGGCCAGGGTTTGCAGAGAAAAAAATACCTCGGTTATGGTTCAGTAGGGCGCAGAGCAATTTCGCTGCTGCTTATCGCTACAAACTATAAATGTTACCACAGAGTTTAATGAGCTTGGACACGCATGGAGAGCTTTCAACACAAAGCCTGTTTTGCTGAAATACCAAGAAAAGACATTTTTCATCCACGCTGGAGTTCGAACTAACAGCTGTTGTATTTATAGATTCCCATTTAAAGATGGGTTTTATCCACTGTTTTCCCTTTCCCAGCTGAAGGGCTAAGACAAGGGAGCTTTATTCCTGCCCTTTCAGCAAAACAGTTCCTGTGACCCCCTGGCCAGATGGCTACCTGGCGTGGCTACCTCAGGCAGAGCCATCAGGGCTGGGACGCTGGATCCTGCTCGCAAGAAGGTGGTCACTTGTGGAGGAGGTGAAAGCAGAGCTCAGGCAGCAGTGTGGCCTCACCCCACCCAGGGGGGACACTGGCCTTGAGTGCTCAAAAATAAGCACTGGGATCTCTCAGCCCACATCGCCTGGCAGGGAGTGCAGGAGGTAACAGCAGGGGCCACCCAGCTCCACAGCATAGAGTCCCAGGCTGGTTTGGGTGGGAAGGGACCTGCCAGGGTCACCTGGTGCAACCCCCTGCAGGGAGCAGGGCCATCTGCAACCAGAGCAGGGTGCTCAGAGCCCCGGCCAC
>JANHFX010021053.1:0-37202 GCA_027560015.1 Chloroceryle amazona | reverse complement strand
AGAAGTGACAATGAAAGAGGAGAATAGAAACACACTCCTCAGCATAACTCAAATGTCTAAAGCCTTCTAGGTTTATCCCCCTTCGCCTAGTGTGTAGCGCTTCGCTCAAGGAGTCGTTTTAAGGTGCCGCAAAGATCCGTGTGAGACGGTACCAGTATCTGCTTACTGTGGGGTTATGAGTATTTTAGGGGCTTAATTATTTTCCTTCTTCCACTTTTATGTATATGCTTCCAATATTTTGGTTACATGTTTTTTTGTTGACTGTAGTGACAGCTGATTGGTGAACAATTCATTTTATGTATTAACTGTCAAACACTGGGCCGGCAATCAGGAGTGGTTCAGGTAAAACATCCAAAGGAGTGAGATGGAAAACATACAATAAATAGATAACACACTCTTCCCAGTATTTTGATGGTCATTCATATGAAATGAGTCACAAAAGCAGTTTGCTGATACACTTTTTAAGGAACAATAAGACAGTCTGAAGATGAGGTAGCAAGAGTGTAATCTGAACTTCCTTGGGAATTACAGATCTGAAATGTGCCTTGGGAAAGAGATGTACTAAAGCAGAAGGCAAGTTCTTTACTCTTACGTACACTGCACATCTCCCAGGCTCAGACTTTGTGCGGTGGAAAGACTGAGAGGACAAGCCACCTTTGTGTAAATGCAGACCAGAAAAAGCAAGGTGTTTATAAATTGAGGTAGTAGGTGAAGAGGCACCCCTGTGGGCAGGAGCAAGATACAGGGAGCATAGAGTACTGTGAGGAAGAAGGTGATTTGCTGATGGTGGGATGAGCGAAGAGTGAAATTAACTGCAGTTACTTAAGAAGTATTTCCTCAATGTGTTGTTTCCCCGGTATGCTTTCAGTTGCTTTGCTTCTGTGTTGTTACTGTTACGCTGAAGATAGCCCCCGAATACTTTTTTACAGAATTTCTGTGGAAGAGTATTGAGCAAGTGCTAGGAAACCACACACCGGTTCTTATCTTGTGCTACTATCGCAGGAAGGAAACAAACCCCTCGGTAAAAATTGTGTTTAGTAAGTCAAGTATTTAAAGATGAGAGCAACGTTTGCTTGTCAAAAGCTTCCTTTATCTGTGGTTTGTAGAGGCCCTTAGTTAGTGGTACTTGGTGGTGGTTGTTGTCCGTAGACAGCTGACTCCCCTGGGCGAATTGCTGCTGTGAATGGCTCCTTATTTATATTCCAAAATGGATTTGGTTAAAGCCTGTGCTGACTTCTCTCTGGAAGTGGTTTCCTTGGAGCAGAGCAGTGGTATGTTGCTTTGGGATGTTGTAGAAAACTGTTGCTGAACATTTAAAAAGAAAAGTTGTCTAATTCTTCTGTAGGGTTACATAAGGTAAAGTTGAAATATTCAACTAATTCTATTTCTATTTGCCTGTCCTAGGTGAATCAAAGCACAGTGATAGCTGCTTCTCATGTAATAGCACAGTAGGGAGGAGGGAAGTTGGAGGGATTCAAGGCAAAATGTAGAACTGTTCCATTTTTCAAGTTACTGGATTAATGTTTTCCAGCGTCATAGTGCTCAGCCTCAATAGCTCAAAAGTGTTCCTCGCATGTTTGGGGTTTTTTTTTTCACTGTTTGTTTTTTTAATTTTGGAGGGTAAAATAAATTGGTATGCTGAAAGTTTCTACTAATACAATTGAGAACACACTGTCTGTATTTACTTTTTCTAAGAACTTAAGAAGATTATAATTACTCCCCCTTCAGTGACTACGCATCAAGGAAAACAACTTAGAAAACAGCATGTTCCACAGCAGGAGTTGCCTATTTTATATCTAGTTTTGTGTTTCATAGAGCTTTGTCTTGGTCATTATGTTTAGTGATGGCTACTTCATTATTGAAAAAAGGACTACATGACTTTTTTTAAGTCTGAGTTCCTTAAAAGGCTTGTAGACAGACTTTACACTTCAGTGGACTTACATAATGCAGAGCATGGGTGTATATAATATACTTCCTCTGCTTTAGGAATCTTTGAGCTTTTAGTGATTTTTTTTTGTTGTTGTTTTTTTTGTCTATACTTAAGCCTTAGCTTCACAGAGACAATATGTTGTGTGGCAATAATAATGTGAGAGGAAGGTGCTGTATGCCCACGTGAGTTACTGTCGAAAAACTGAAGATAAAAGTTCGGGGTTTGTGACCCTGTAACTGCAGTTACTGGCTTGCATTGCCTTACTGGTCGGAAATGCAATGTAATTTGTCCATCAGCAGGAGGGCAGGTGGCTGAGTGTGCAGCCTGGCTGTGGGGGACTGCTTTGTATTGCCTCTGCACCCTCACACCCAAACCGCTTTGAACCTCTACGATTTTTCAATCTGTAGTAATCCTACCAGGAATGACTATGGGCTGGAGGAGAAACGTTAAAATGTTAGAAGTGTTTAGGATTCAGCTTCTGGTCCGGTCTCCCTCCCAATCGCAGAGAACCCCTGTAATAGGTGTTAGCCAGACTGACTCAGCCCTTTTTTTTTTTTTTTTGATTAAAATAGCAGTTCTTCTTTCCAGTAGTTAGCTCATCCTCAGTATGTGACAGTTAATTCCCTAAGTATGTGTACTGCCATAGAGCTCTGTCTCTTCTAAGACTTGTGCTGTCTGTCCTTCTGTCCGTCCTCTTCCCCCAAATCTATTCTAATCCCTAATTCCCTCTGACATGAACACCTCGCAGGAAGAATGACAGAATACAGTATCACATAGGAAGTGTCCAATACCATCACTGGAAGATACCAGAAAGGAATAAATAAATAAAAAAATCCCCTCAAGCTGGTTGAACAACAGTGAGTGCTCCTGATGTGGCTTCAGTGTCGAGGGAATTTTTTTGTGTGTCTGTTTATCTCTATTTTTCCCTAATGATTTAGGCTTGCATGCAAAAATGGAAGAGGAACAAATGTGGGGTGTTTCTTTTTCATTATTTTTTTAAATGATCTAGAGTTGAGTTTGAGGTTCTCTGAAATGTCTTTGGTCTGATACAATGGCATAGTGCCCAGAAGTTATTGCTGTAAGCTTTGGGATTTTAACGGTTTGTTCTTTGCATGGGTGTTCTTGCCTTTGTCAATGTGACTACTGTGAATTCTGTTCTTGAAGTTGGTGATGACAGACAAAGCTAATCTGCATAGTTTGCACAGGAGTCCTCTTTTTTTCCACCATTCCAGCTGCTGCTGTGGCAGGGGGTCTGTACAAGCGTAAGTGAACTGTACTTTTCCAGTACTGAGGTTGGGTTAGTCTAAAGTAGCTGGTGCTTCAGCAGTCTCTGTAGCAGGAGACTTGGGATTATTGACATGCTCACTTTAGTGGCACTGCTGGTCACTTATGAAAATAGGTCACTACACTAACTCCTATTTCTCCCTGTTCCCCAGAAAATGGGAGAATATACCCAAGTTGACCTTTTTCTCTTTTCTTTGAATTATCATTTTTTTCTTTCCTTCCCCGGTTATGTTACATGAGATAATAATAATGGTAAAACAAGCCTTGTGTGTTCTGTCATCTCACTATTGGAAAACTACTTGTGAATTAAATAACTGAAACGTGGGAGTATTTGAAATTTTCAGATTGTATGTTAAAACAATTTGTCAGTGGCTGTTGCCAACTTTTATTTTTCAGCTTAACGAGCACTTCTTCCTTTGTAATGTTTATTTTGGTTATCTTCATTGTATTTCTAGACAGTAATAGGATAATTTTGCTGAATCAGACTCTGTCTTGAGTGAGATGTTTCCCGTTCACCCGATCATCCCAAAATCTCATCGTTGCCTTTTTTCATATATGAATTAGTCTTTTTAGCATGCATTGCCCAGACTTTTATTAAGTATTTCAGAGAAGGTTCCAGTGGGACTTTCTAGAGGTCTTCTCACAATCTGGTGGAAATATCTTTCTGGTAAACCTTAGGATCCTGTTTTCTTTCCTTAGCCCTTTCAAGGTTTTTCTGCTTTGTCTTCATAATCTGCAATTTATAACAAAAAAATATTGCTACTCAAGTGTGTTATGTTAAATGGAAAGAGAAGCTGTAGGTTAAATACAGCCTTATTAAGTGTCACTGCTACCAACAGTCCCTAGGTCTTCTGTAGTTCAGGTCGTGGTGGGAGTGATGCTAGTCATACTTGTGCAGAAAGTATTCAAAGAGCTCAAAGATACCCCTACAGCAATGTGTGAGTAAGCGAGGGAGAAGAGTGGAAAGAAAAACGGGGTACCATTTTTAGAGGCAAGAAATTGCTAAAAACATCTTTTCGAGAATATGAGTAAGTCCTGCTCTGCAGTATTGAACCCTACTTGTTTAGTCTTCCACAGAATTCTTACTGCTGGTGATCTTTCACTACTACTTTTTTGTAACAGTCTCAAAGACAAAAGCTGTCTGGGCTTTGCCAGCCCTGTGTGGTCAAGTTTCTTTGGGGTAACAATATAATGCTGGATATGTTTATAAAATAAGAGCTGAGGACAATGGTGAAAACTACAAATACAGCTAATTTATTGTACTTGGTCCAGAAGATAAGGCCCTAGTAATTCACTGTGAGAGACTGTTAAAAGAGAGTACAAGTAGTGTAATTAATAATAATTTTAAAAAGTGAAGAAATATCTATATTACAACACTTGAAAATGGTACGATAAAGCTAGGTCTTGAATTCACTTTTGAAGCTGATACTGCAAAGATTGACTTCATTTCTCTGGTGACACTGCCCAGTTTTGCAAAATGAAGAAGCATCACCTTTTGTAAACACAATGTCCTAAAGGGGACTTGGAGTTAACAGCAGACCTCGACAAAGACCAATTCTCTACAGAGAAGCTAGGAGGAAAGCTAGGTTGAAGCATTCCTTGGCATTTTTATCTGTCTTGTGTGTGCCTTATCAATTTTTGACCTCAACAGAATTTGTAATGACCTTAAATTGAACTAATCTGCCACTAATGGTGATCATCTTAAAAAAGATCGCTGTAAGCAAAAATGGTGAGATTTTTTGATTATATCAGTAGAGGTGGAAAAGATGAAGAATTGCTATCTTGTACATGGTGACTACTGACTGGCCTGGTCTTCTGTGGTGTAGGGTGATGATGAGCGAGTCCTGTGATGGCTGGGGCTGTTGCAGAGATTCAGGGAGCTCCTGGATACCTTACCTCAGCTTGTAAAGAGGAAGCTGTTAGGAATGAGTGCTGTTGATCTTGGGAGGAGTAGCATGGTAGATCTTCCTGACACCTTCAATCAGGTAAAATTTGTTTCTATTTCATGTACATGTGAATGGAGATCATGGAGATCAGACCTTATTCTCTCTGTTTCTTCACTTCAGACCTCACCTCTGTCTCCCAGTGTGAACCTACGTGGTGGTAGATGCTGCATGGAAAACTGTGGGTCAGAGATGTTTCTTCAGGTGGAGTTGTTACATATTTGTGTATTTACACACACCTGCCTGCTGAATTAACAGGAGGATAACTACAGAATAGGTGGTACAGGTGAGATGTGGTGGATAGCAAGCATGGGAAGAAAGCTAGGTAGATACAAGCACAAAATGAATAGAACAGACTTTTGGGGGAGGAGTCAGAGAGCCTTTACCTGCCATTATGCACATTTCTTTAATTTTTTTTTTTATACTTTTGGACCTTTGCTATACTAGGGAAAAAGTGTACCTAATTTAAAAACATTTAAGAACATTTCTCTTACTGTATCATAATCAACCTTATAGGCTGTTATTCAAAATCCATTAACAAGCCAACAGGTAGGCACAGATTATAGTTGTATTTTTGTGGTGTGTGTGGGTAAATTGTATGCAGCTGAATTAACCCGTTTTGAAGTCCAACCTTGTATTTTCTGGGAGGATATCTATAGAAGGTACTGCATAGCGTCTTTGTGTTATGCTTCCATGTAGTGCAAGTTGTTCTCTTGACTTACATTTTAAAATTAAGAATAAATAGTTCTGTTTTCAAGTATTTCCTAGCTCCTATAATTTTATAGTAGCTTTAATTACATGTTTCCTTAAAACCGTATCCAGTATATGAAACTCTTGCATATAACTGTATAATTGAAAGGCATAAAATCTTTTTCATGATTCTAGAGTGATGAAGGTGTTGTTAAGATTTGGCATAGTGATACAAGTCCACAAAAGATACTTTGAATTTAGCAAATGCTATTTGAAAACTAGTATGAATTTGTTAGGGGAAGAGTAGGAAGCACAGGGGAGAGTAAGTTATCAGAAGGGCTATTAAAATGTTTTGTACCTAGAAACAAGAATATTTCAACTACTTTTCTGTTTATCTTTCTGTCATGCTGGAGAATTTGGGCTTCTGTTAAACAGCAAGGTCACATCTGAGCCTGTGTAAATACAGACTCTATGAACTCCTGAGGTTGAATGCTGTCTAAGAAAAAAGAATGGATAGACGTGGTCTGTGGGTACAGCAAAGTCCTCATTTTGATGAGGACTGTGTGTTTCAAAAGCAGTTAACCCTACTGCCTTTTTATATGGTATTTGTATCAGATTTCTAGGGCCAGCAAATACTGCACTAGATGGGGATATATTAATTTAAGCATGGTTTTCTGCAGCTGCTTGAGTAGATAAATCTGCTGTTATATTTCAGCATTGTCTGCTCAGCATATTTGAGGAACCACTAGCATTTTATATCTAGGACCCCAAGTTGCTTTGAGGGGAGGTAGTGGGGAAGGCAGTTTCTTCTTTTGTTCAAGGGAAGAAAGTGGTTGTTTTGTGTTTTGTTTGTTTGCTTTTATTTTTTTTTGTTTTGTTTTCATTAGGGTTTTTTTGTTTGTTTATTTGTCTTGTTTTAATTTCAATCCATACAGACTTTGCTACTGAATGTCCATAAAGTTCTTGTTGGTTCTTCCTAATGGTATGTAATAGCTAAAGAAAACCTTTTATTGCCATGTATTTTTCTTTGTGCAGGCATGGTAATAAAACCAGTCAGTGATTTAATAGCTTCTGGCACTTTTTTAAGAAAGAGAATGTATTTTTAACAGTCTAAGGGAGGAAAAGTAGTATGTAAGCTGTTGATTTTTTTCATTCAGTAGTTCCAAGTGCTTGAACCTGGCTAGATGCTGATCTCCAAAAGCTTATTGAATCAAAAAGGATTGTTGGTTTTGGTTTGAGGTACTTTAAAAAATAGGAAATTGCCTAAACCAACTTGGAAGTGTGATATAAGCTTCTTTTCTTTGGATTTAATTATTTAGTTTCATGCTTACAGACTGATTTTTTTTTTTTAGTTTAGTTTGTGCTTGAAATTTATTTTGTAAAAAAGAAAAATAGTTTCTTGACCCGTTTGGCAATTTTGGCATTTTCACTGCTGTTGCTGTGGCGGTGCAGAGGTCAGAATTTGAGGCTTTGTTCCTACACTGTATGCTTGTGGAAGGTCTTGTTTTTCTTTTTGCTGAATCTTTGTTAATGTAGATACGGTGAACAGTGGTGTTTAGATCAATGGCGAGAACTTCGCTAGGAGCTGCTGCAGATATTCCTGGTGCACTGGTGCACTGCTGCCTGCAACAATAAAACAGTGAATGTGAGGAAGATGGTTGTTGCAGTTGGTTGTGGTCTGCTGTTTCCCCTCCCCAGTGCATATGAAATAAGGAACAGGTGGTGATAAATGTCTAGGTGATGTAAGATTAGGCAACCTGGAGTCTTATACAAAAATATTTCACAGGAAAGTAATGAATAATATTTAAAAAGTTGTGCTGGCCCAGACTGAGTTTTATCTGTTTTCCTGGTGGAAGCAGCATCTGCTTGAGGTAGTCCTAGTATATGGATTGCTTGCAACTTCTGATGCTAACAGAAGAGAGCTGAAATTTCTTGGTCCTTGGCAGAGTAGACACTCATTTCTTCTTCTTGAAATTGTTTCTTGAAAAACATCACAAATACTTTTCTCTCCGATAGCTAGTCCCAGCTTGTAGTTAGTGTAATAGAAAATAATGAAGGTCACTTTTTTTGGGCTCAAAATAAAATCATTGCTTCTTTACAGCTTCTTTACTCCCCTGTTTCAGCAGTCAGAAAACAGCAGGGGTAAACATGAGAGACAGGGCATTTGCACTACGGGAAGGTGTAACTGAGAAAATCTTAACCTTGTGATTTCCGAAGGCACTGAGTTTCTTGGGCTTGGAACTAGTAAAGGTAATTTTTATTAAGAGGTTATTCTGAGATACCTGAAAGGTCTTATGCCTAGATGGAAATATCCACTGTGCTCTGGTAAGAACACAGCTTGAGATTTGGCATATTTCTAATACACTGAGATTCCAAAAGATAAAAAGATAATGATCAAAATTTAAAGAACAAGTGGGTTTTGTAGCACTGGCCCAATGGACATGCTTTGTGATTCATGTACTTCTCTTAGTCCCTTTTTGTGTTAACTGAGGAAAGGAGTTTACAAATATACATTTTAAAACTTGAGTTATCATGGTCAAGTTATTACACGCTTTGGCACCAAGCCCTCCTCTGAAGCTTATCTTGCAAATCCTTAACTACAAATGGGGATTGTATGGGAATCTTTTCACCTCTACTTTGCCAGTTTGTAAATGAAAGCTAAAATATTTTTATGAAGAGAAATTGTTGAATCAGTACAACAAATGTAGTTCTCAGGTGCAGATGTTTGGCTGTATTCCAAAGTTTTGGTATGACTGAGATATGCATCCTTTTCTTCTCTTTCCATGAGTTCCTGTAGGTGATGTCCATCTGCCTCAAGCATTATCTCATTTCTGCATTAGTTACATAGAAGCGGAGCCTACATTAATTTCTTGCCTATCATCTATGCATCTTCTGGTTGCAATATTGGTGTCTAACATCCCTCTCTGGTCTGTGTATGTCTGTGTCCTGTCCCACCCAGCCACACCTAAAGGTTGGCTTTTTGCATTGGGATGCCCTGCTTCTCGTCTTTGTACAACTTCTGTACTTCCTCATAATGAACTGACTGGCAGCCACCCAACCTTGCTGATTGTGTGGACTGTGGAGCTTGAAAAAAGGCTGTTTCAGTAAGAAGATGGCTGGTGAAATTGGGGGAAATACTGTATGGCCATAATGTTCTTTATAGTGTTTAATAACACCCAATTCATTATGTAATAATTTCTAGGTTGTGGTGTTGAAAATTGTGATATTGTTGTTAAATTACTTCTTTTAAAAGTTCTAGTTATATTAGTAAAAGAACCAAATCGTTTCTCAAAAGTCTTTTGTTAAGACAAAGTGTGCCAAGCTTCAGTAAAGAAAGGGGACAGACTTGAATATCGGCAACCTGGAAAGCTGCATTCCCCCATTTTATTCTTATAAAATCCAGTCTCATGGGGTAGTTAGCTTAGAAATGGCTTCTGTAACATTCAGGTGCTCTCAAACTCTTCTTTTTTGTCACTCTGGTGCAGCCACTAATATTGCTCATTTGGGAGGAAAGCAAGGACTAGGCTAGGTACTATCTAGCTGTGCGGGCTATTGCTGAAGTTAAGGTTGGGAGAACAGAGAAACAGGGCAGCCACTGAAAATCTGGTAGCATCTCTCTGTGCTTGCTGTAGTGGAAAAATTGTGTAATTGTTCTGTAACAGGAAAGTCTTATTTATGGTCAATACATTATAACTGTAACCCAGATTTATTATATATTTGGGTTTGTTTTTGTTTGTTTTTGTTTTTTTCCTCCTGTTTCACCCCTTGCATGGTGGATGGTGTAAGTCATGAGCCTTGGGCTGAAGCCTGGCTTTACCTCATCCTGTGGCCTGGTATGTTTCCCCCATTGGATGGGCTCTTGCTGCATCTGACCTCGCTTAGAGGAGGGGACGAGTGGGACAGTGACTGAGCACCGGAGCTCACAAGGGGGTAGTGTGTTATGCTAGGAGTGCCTGTGACAGCACATTACTTAGCCCAGCTCTGTGAAATGCCAGGGTACAGGTCAGCCACATGTTTGAGTGATCATGGTGCCATTTGGTAAATCATTGGGCCTAAATGGGTTTATTAGCAACTTTTTGTTACACACAATTTAATATGGTGATTTCATAATTACAATTTATCTTTCCCTTTATTCTACATTTGTAAAAGCAAGCTCATAGTGTATCGAAGCCCAAAAAGGGTTTATAGCATGAAAAACACTACTTCTAGCCCTTGGTTAAAACTATTCGTATTTCTTTCTTCTGAAGTATAGCCCGTTGAGTCTTTTGGACCAGTAATTATAAAAAAGCCCAAATTTAGTGTACTGTATGTATCTTCTGATCTTCTGAAATGCAGATTATTTACTGCAACATGAGTTTTAATCCCCTTCCCTGAAGTTTTTGGAAGTTGTGTTGTGCACCAGCTCTCCTACACTTAGCAACACCAAGAAGTGTGCTATATTGGAGCATCTAATTGCTGCTCAAAAGGTAAAGTTGAGTTCAGTTTTGCGTAGTGGCCGATATTATAGCAGCTACTCTGTGGATTTAATATATCAACTTGAAAATAATTAAGATAAAATTTCTCTTTTAAACACTGCCCCCCTAAAAAGTTAACCTAATAGAAGTTACCTATGCTGTTGCTTGGACAGGTTTGAGCTTGGCTGGACTTTCAGCTGCATTTTCAAATTCAGGATTGTTAGAAGAGTTCTGTTGTGTGGTTGGTTGTGGTGTTTGTGGTTTGTTTTTTTTAGGTTGTTGTGTGGCGTTTTTTGCCTTTTTTTTTTTTTTGTTGTTATAAAACTTAAGGGTAGCAGCAGTGTCCTTTGACAGGTTTTTTTTTTTTTAACCTTATGATAGCTAACCTCTTGTACTTTGAACTTTATTATGTAGTTTTGTTATGTGCTGCTGCTTAGCTTTTCATAAAATTTTCATGGGGGTGAACCCCAAACACCAAACCTCCACCTGTGTGATACCTTTGACTTCAAATCTGGTGAAGTATAGTTACACTTTAACTTCAGGTTGTAAGCTGCAGTTAGGAAATGAAGCCTGTTGAACTTCCCTGTAGCACTATGCTGTAGTTACTGTAAGCTTTGCTCATGTCCGTTGGAGACTTTAAACCTTACTGATGCTTTTTCCTTTAGTCAGACAATCTGATCAGATTGATTCTGTAGGATACCTGAGGTTGTATTCAAATGCAACTCTGGTTGTACTTGGAAGTTCTGGGCAGCAGCTGCAACTTTTATTATTACTCAGTATATACCACTAAAAAACTTGGTTACCTCAAATGAGTTTTTCTTGTGCCTCCCACCCTGTGTGCTCTTTCCAGATACTTTGCCAGCTGAACTGTAATGTCAGTAACTTGTCCTAAAGCTTGGATAGTCAAGTTAGTTTTCAGCTTAATTTTATTTCCTCTGTTAAGCAGCTTGGTTATTGGGTTGGGGGAGGAGATTGAGTCTGGTGTGATGAAGAATGAAGATGTGTTTGTTCTGGACATGGTGAAGCCCCTAAACAGAATGGATTATGTATCCATGAATGTATGTTTCGCTTGAGAAAGCGACCTAAAATGTCAGTGTACACCAAGGTGGATTTCTGTCTGGATATTCTTTCAATTCTGTGAAGAGTCATACGGCATGGTTTTGATTTCATTCAGGTGCTGTCCACAGTTACTGTAATTGAAGAGGAGTTAAAGAATAGCTGACCTTCTTGCTTCTGGATGGGAGTGAGTGGCTGTAAGGTTTTGCATTAGTTGATTTAAACTACTACTACTGTCTTTCCAAAAAAGGGCAATAAAGAAGAGCAAGAGGGAAAAAAAGTGAGAAGTGCAGTTT
This sequence comes from Chloroceryle amazona, assembly GCA_027560015.1. NCBI lineage: Eukaryota > Metazoa > Chordata > Aves > Coraciiformes > Cerylidae > Chloroceryle > Chloroceryle amazona. The sequence goes on along the minus strand of JANHFX010021053.1, from coordinate 25,549 downwards.
ATTAATCTAGGTGTGATGAAAGGTTGCTTGCCCTAATGGTCTAAAGAGGAAAAAGTGATGCTGATCTGAGACACTGTACTGTCAAATGCACAAACTACAGAAAGCAATTGACATTTTTATTAGAGATGCAATTTAGCAGGTAAAAATCAGAGTTAGAATTTTACCTGTCTTTAAACACTTCCCTTTATAACTGGTCAAATCTTTAAAAAAACCTTGAGTTGCTTTTTCAAAGAATTATGTAATATGTTTCCAAATATATATATGTATAGACATCATCTTGCTTCCTATTTGTAAAATTTTATCTAATTTTCCTGCTTGTCTCTACATCCCACTTATAAGCTTTTATATCTTAAAATCATCAGGATATGATTTTTTGCCTTTAGATTGCACTTACTATATGGGTCTCTCGCTTGTATTTTTGGAAACACTAATTAACAAGTAGATCAAACTGTACGTAAAATAATTGATGATGATAGAATGGTTCACACATCCCTAAAGGAAACCAGTACATTCATATTGTATCAGAGCACTGATAAAGTCATGTTGGGTGTACAGGTCTTTTTACATACCTGCCATTTTTCAAGCTGTGATCTTTAAAAAAATAGGCAAAATAATTTGGGTTGGTGGTGTGGGTTTGTTTGGTTTGGTGTTTTTTTTTTTTTTTTTTGTTCAATACCAAGTAGATGATCAGGAGTGGTAGACTGCTACTGCACGTTGAGACTTGAATTGTTAAAAGCAGTTAAAAGTGCTTGATCTGCCTCCAGGGTAAAATTAAAAATACTGAAAGTGTGGTATCCAAGAACAAAAACACTCTGATGCTTAGGCAAGTTGTGACAAGTACACAAGTTGCATGCTAACTTCTGTTGTGAAGGAATCTCCAGAACTTCTCAAGGTTTTGTTAGGGAGGCACAGCTGAAGCATTGTTTGTTTGTTTTTTTTTTTTTCCTTCTGACCACCTCCTCATACTAACCAGCGGGGGCGGGGGGGGGGAGGCATGAATAGTGGTGGGAATCAACAAAAATCAGAAAAGAAATAAAATTTTGATTCGCAATGACTTTCATTTGAGGGTGACTGTATATATGACTAATAAAAGTATGTTCCTAATTAAAATGCACCTAAAACTCTATGTAAAGAGTGGATGTACATAAAATATACTCACAGTGGAAAGATAGATTATTTTTTTTCCTGTCAATTTCTTTCATGGTGGAAAAATATCACTAAGAATCTTCAGCTTCTGAGCAGAACAGCAATTTTGAAGACACAAGTAACAGATTTTTATAGCTTATTTTTTTTCAATGAAAAAATCATAATTCTAAAGCTTTTAGAAAATGTCATCATCTCTATTGGGTAAGTGTCTAAGTTTTGACAATGGTTTTTCTCGTTTTCTTTTCAGCATTCTGTCATTTGTCTGTACTGTGTTTGGAGACCTTTCCCCGGTGTTTGGCTACATACCAGCCAACTCGTAGCGGTTTACATCATTGTCTTCTCTCACATCTGTAAGCACACGTTGGACTTGGGGAAAATGTCTTGATGGATCCATCTTAAGTGTGATATGCTAAGTGCTCTCGTCGGTGGTTAACAATGGCTTCTAAGTGGTAAGACCTTTTTCATGATGCTGTCAAATTTCATGCATGTATTTTGTCTTGCCTTTTTGCTTAGGTCTTTGTTATGCATATTGTACTGTGTTAACATGCTTTGAACTATTACTTCAGGTACCAATTTTCTGAATAGAAGGGTGTATGTACTGTGTTAAATCAAAACCATTACTGGTTGTGGCCAAAAGCGAATGTCTAAGGAAGGGTCAAAAACAGGGCAAAGAGACTCCCATCTTCCTATCACCTGCAGCTCAGGGACTTCCTAAGCCTGATGTGGTTTCTGTATATTTAGTAATACTCAAATTGTATATTATGTAATTCTCTCATACGGTTTCTGTATGTTCAATAGTTATCTCGAGTTTTCTTTCTCAAACTTACATACTCAAATGCAAATCAGACTTCCTGGTGTTCTTAAAGTTCTTTACAACGTGTGGGTGAATGTCTGAGCTCCGTCCTCTTGTGGATGAAGCCAGGAAATGCAGCTGATTAGTAAAGGCGGTCACAACTCCTTAAAGAGATACTCTTTTCTTTACTGCCCTACTTGTAAGGATTTTATCAGTAGTAAATAGATCCGTATTGCTGTCAAGCACAAGGCAGTTAATGTGGGTAAAGCACTTCTGAGCTGAAATGGATATGTCGAACCCAACATCTATACTGTCCTTCAAAAATAATGCAATGTACTGCTTTCTGATAGTCAAGTAGTAAATGTGATAAACTGTACTTCTTTTTGACCTTGGAGAATGGTGAGTATATTGGTGTGGCAGGAGGAAAATACTGAAATGCAGTTGTTTCTGCGGTATTTGTATGTGGACTTCCGTATTCAATACATTCTGTATTATATATTCTATGATATTACTTAATAGAATATAATAGAGTAATGTGTTCTATTATTAACTAGTTATTATTAGTAATATATTCTATAATGTTTTAGAGTAGCTCTTGCCTTCCTGTATTGCTCTATGTATTCTTTACAGGAGAAGGGTACAATAAATTAGAATTTGAAGGGATTTTAAGTTCTGCCATTGGGTCACCTCCAGTGTACTATATCTCCTGTTTTCCTCTGTCATTGGATTTAATTTCTAGTTCTAGAACATGCTCACTTGCTTCACGGTCATCTGTTAGCATTTTATACCATAATTAGTTTTGTTCTGAGGTATGTATTCCTTATTTCAAAAGATAATAAATCAGTTGCTGCACAAGTTTACCTTGAACATCCATAATCTTCTGTTGCTCAGGGAAGGCAAATATACTTAACATTGGAGTAGGAACTCCAAGTCAGTCTTTTAAATGAAACAGAAAAATGGAGGCAGAGGGTTTGAAGACACTAGTATAATTTTTGTACTGTAACTTGTTCTCTTGTGGGTGCTTATCATGCTTTGGACAATTCCAGTTTTACCCCATTTTAAAAGGTTTTAATGACTGTATGTTGCTGTGTGTAGAAGACATGGTCTAGTGACAAACATTGTTCAAGGTGGAATTATGTAGTTTTTCCTTCCTGGAAACAAGGCTCTTCAGTACTGATCTAACTTCTGGAATAATTCTGAGGAATTGTTGTACTTGCTATACTTACTGCTAGATGTCTAAAAAGCAGTCAGGTAGTGTGTGGTGGTTGGTTTGTTTGTTTTAAATCTGCCTAGCATTGGGTCCTTAGCTTTTGTATCTTATTGTTTGCTGTATTAAAACCTATTGTGTTGTGGTACATGTTGTGGTGTGTTGTTTTTTGTTTTGTTTTGTTTTGGCTTTTTTGTTTGTTTGTTTGTTTTGTGTTGTGTGTTTGTTTGTTTGTTTTTTTTTTTACTTCAGCAAAAGGTAGAGGCAAGTTGTCTGCTAGGGCGTATTTTCCTGTTGGAGAATGCAGAGTCTCTTATCTCAAGTGCTTTCCTTTAAAAATACATATGAGAAGGAAAAATAACATATAGCTGGAAAATTGCCATCTGTCAGTCTTCTGTATTATTACTTACTCCCTGGAATCAGTTCCCTAATTGGCAGATCTGGGTGCTCAGGGCTTTATGTAGTCAGATCTTGAGAGGCTGTCACGGTGAAGACGACATGACCTCCCTGAAAAATTGTCTGAAGCATCAGTTACGCTGAAAAGCCCATTTCTGCCTGTGAATGCAATTGCTGAACAGCATTCAGAACAATTAATGTTCATACATTACAAGTGTACATTGCATGTACACCAATTAAGTTTGGTTAAGGTTTTTTTTCCATCAAGTTTTACTAGCTCTTGCTATATAAATTGTAAGATAGTGGAGAAATAAATGGAAACATTGAAGTATTTTTATTGCAAATATTATCTTATGATGTGTTTTGTATTTTATAGAGCTCAGTGGGCTTCACTAATTTTTAATAGGGCTTTTTGTTGGCTTTTTTCCCCACTCCTGCTTCATGTGAACATTAGTTCTTGCTGCTGCCCAGCTAGAGGCTAGAAAGCTCAACAGAAATCTACCTATGTTTACTTGCAGTAACAAATGACTTGCAGAATGCCTTGCAGTTGATGTCTATTATATATTCTATAATATATAGGGACACACACAGAGTTTTTTTGTGTCAGATGAGGAGGGGGTGTGGGAGGAGTGGGGTGTACAACACAGGGCTGTTGAGCCTGTCTTGCAGGATTTCCTTTCCCCAGGATTCTGCGGGTTTTTTTGTATTACTTAGTCTAGAAGGTCAGGTTGGTTTCGTGTGTTGGTTTAAATTTTTTTTTTGGTTGTTTGGAGTTTTTTGTTACAACACCCAACACTCATAAAATTACTGTTTTCAACATTTGTAAAGCTTTTTCTTTTTAAACTTATCATAAAGAACAGGTACATATCTTAATAATATCTTAATACATATCTTAATAATTTATAGTCTATTAGATTTCTTAATGATTTTTTTAATGTGGTCTAATTGTACTAGGTGTTCTTTATTCTTGTAGGTATGGTTGGACTCTGATCTACAAGGTCCTTTCCAAACATAATTATTCTGTATATTGAACATAATATACAAGGCATTATATGTGGTGTTCTTTAACACCTAAAATGAAATGTATTTGTCCTTCAAAGTGGCTTGAACTCCTGTGGATTTATTTTAGAAGTCTGCCTGTTCATCAGGAAGATGGAGGAAAACTCTTGTCTGCTTGTCTGCTCTTGTGTGCTAACTAACTTTGACCGTGTTACTATTACAGCACTGGAATTTACTTTATATGCATACAGATAGCTGTATATATACCTTAAAAATCTTATTTTTAACACTTTTTGGTTGGACAACTGTTTTACTATTGGTTGTGGAGATGGTGCTCTCCATGTAGAGCCAGCAACTGTTTGTTTGAAAAGTAGTCACTTGGAAAGGTGCTTAATCTAGAAGAAACATCAATTTATCAAGATGTAGAACAACTGCTGAAGTTAAAGACTCAGTATTACAATTTAAATCCATGATATGTAATGTAAGGGAAACCAGAAATCCTTGGGGAACTGGAAAATTACTATTGCTTGGCTAGTAGCTAATGAAAACACTGTAGGTCTTAACACCAAGCAAGTACTTTTACTTCAAAGATGTTTTTTTCAGAGGTTTGGGTAAAGCACAAGTGCTGCAGCTACTTCTGATGATCTCCTACGTAGTCGCAGAGCTTTCCTGTGGAAACTTTAGTTCCTCTCCCTTGTGCTTCTTTCCAGCATGGCTTAGCACTTCCTGCCTCACTTGGCCCAGGACACTTTCCACCTACAGTGCACCACTGATCGAGAAGTTCTTACCTTTGCTATCCTCCTTAGCTGCTCCTCAGAAATGGCTTATGAAGTGCACCAAGACTCACTTCCGATGCTGACAATACAGTAAAAAAAAACAAACCAAATAAAAGTCTCTGATCCTTTGATTTGAGGCATACCTCAAAGGATATAAGGTTTCAGGTGAAAATATACAACAGAGTCAAGGGAGGAATAGGAGTGTTGTTTGAGGAAAGGGTCCCTTTCTCTTCAAGGTCTAATTAACTAATGGTCTTAATTTTAGTCACATTTCTTTCACTCTTCTGTATGAATGATGAAAGATCATTCTAGTGTGGACAAAATGACAGCCTTGACACCTTTGTATATTTCCATTTGTAGATACTCAGTTGACTTGCAACAATTGTATTATCAGCTGACAAGTTATCTTGAAAAGAATAGATGTTTTTGAAAATTAGGTATTAAGAAATGAAAAGCAGTAGAATTTGCTTTGCTTCCCTTTGGAGGAACTAATTCCAGCATCTGAAACTTTTTTGGAAAAAGAATCCTCTTGCCTTTCAGTATGAAAATTAGGAGTCTTTTTTTTTTTTATTATTATTCTATTTTAAAAGTCACAAATGAGGAAAGAACACAGGTCATCTTTAGTCTTTCTGTCCTAATCAGATGACTGGATCCTCAATTCTTCTTTACGTGAAGGAATCCTTGCCTTTCTGGGTGATCATGTTCAGCTGTGTCCTTAAATTTCCATGGTTCTCTTTCTGCTCTCTTCAAAGGCATGTTTCGTTTCTTGTTGATTCTGATAGGAACAGGCTTAACCTCCCCTTCAGATAGGTGTAATACACCAGTTCTCTTCCAAATCCAAACAAGGATTTTTTTTCTTGAATTCTTTTCCAATACATGCTAATCTCACATATACTACTTCTGGTGTTAGAAATTGGAATAATTATTTTAAATCTGGTGATATGTGTTAGTTAAATGTACCCTATCGCTATTTTGGCTTAAATCTGTTATTTTCAAGGTGGTGTTCATGATGTGTCTGTGTGTTCTATAACCTGTGGTACTTGGAAAGAATGAACATAAGGTGTTCTTTGAGCTTTTCTGTTGCCCCCTGGTCACTGTCAAAGCTTGAAGTAGAGCCTGTGAAGGAGCAGTGCCTTTGCTTTGATGCCTGTATTTTAAGGAAGGTCTGTCTGTTCAGCCAGCTTCTGAAAGCTGCACAGTTAGTGTGCCATGTATTGTTTCTGATTTTTATTACTTATTTTTTTAATTTATTGTAGTCTTGTTTACCTCTCTGCAACTTCCTAAGCTTTACTGTGATAATATGACTAATTTTAGTAGCCAAACCTTCAGAGGTGTGCATAAGTACATAAGTGTTCCATAGAGGATAAAAATGGAAACTTTCTCTTGGGCAGGTCAACAATTTGTTCCAGCTTTAGGTTCCTTCATCTTCCTATATATTTGTTTACTTAGTGACTGATGTACCGAGAATTATTTATTCTAGCAGTCCATTTAGCAACTGTGTTTTGTTATTTACTAATAATCCAAAATTGCTGGGTTTTAAACATTTTCTTTATTTTCCTCTCCTACTTACTAAAAAACATTTTTGGACGTTAATTTAGTACCTGACTTAGTTGGACCTCATCTCAAGTATATTGTCTTTCCAAATAGGAAGAGTAAATGAGATTTCATTCAATGTCTTACACTACAAATTAGTTATTTCCTTTCCTGTGCTCAAAGCTCTGAAACCACCAGTATCTTTCCAAACAAACCTAAATTACATCTTTTCTTTCCTTTATAGGAATTATAAAAGTGCAAGTTCCCTACCTTTTTTTTCATTTTAAGTGTCTATATTCATTTCTAAAAGATGGTAGTTCTGCTATATGTGAACATCTATAGCATTGAATGGATAGCGCTGTTTTCTCTTAAATGCGAGTGACATTTTACAGATGTTTATGTACTGAAGCTATAATATTGAGGTTCCCAGAGGCCCACATGGAGCCCCACTGAGAGCCTCTTCTGCTGTATCTGGTGGTCTGGTTGTCATTGCTGATTTTCCTTTTTACTTTTTTTCCTCCTTAAGACAGGAGACCATTGAATGATAATTAAATAGAATGTTTTATGGATATTCTTTTCATGTTTGCATACAGAAAAAACCTTTACTTTCAGGGTTACAAAATGTACATAAAATATTTGCTCAGAATTAATATCTGATATTCATCTGATGTATGTTGCATAAAAGGGCAAAGTAGTTTGGTAGAATATAAACCCCCTTGTGTTCCAGCTTGTCCTCAGATACCAGAGGGGCTGGGGGCAGCTAGATTTAGCTTCTGTGTGATATCCAACTTGTCACTATTAGTCTGGTTGTGTTCAGTATATTTGCACTCTCCTGGCTCTGGATTCACTAGTAGCATGTTGCACTCCATGGTCTCATGCAGACAGTAGCTGGTGGCACCCAAAGAGAGACTTGCAGCCAGCAATGTGAATAGTGCAGTTTATTGAAAGCAACAGAAGTACAGGTTCTTACGGGTTGCCAGTGATAAATATACTGTCTGCAAAAGCACGTGCAAATATACAGAACGTGTTAAGTTAAAAGGAGCAGCTCTAGAGAGATTTCTGAGTTTTCCCAGGGAATTACTCAAAAGTCCAGTTCTTGGCCAAAGGCTCCCCTGTGGAGGGTAAGAAAGGCTTAGCCTGGTGACTGATTCCCAGGAGTAAGAGATTGTGATGGTATCTTCCCTGACTTGTCCACAGTGTTGTCTTCCCTAATGTCCCCCTTCCTTAAGCCATTTTGATAGTATTTTTAATCTTCACAGGGGAGCTTGAGTGGCTGTAGTCATAAATACCTTTACTATTATTGTAAAATTCTTTTGCTTTGCTATTAAAGTTATAGATAAAGAAAATTTAGGGCACAAGCTTATTAAGGAGTGGTCGCACTTCAGAGGTGAGTAGTCTTTGGGATAGAGGTGTGTTTTGGTACTATAATGATAATTATAATGAGCAGAGTTCACACAAAGGACAGCACTCTGTCCAAAAGTGACAGATTGTTTTTGCCCAGGGTGGCAAATACACAGCTTGTCTGTTCCATGGTCCCATAAAGTTCCTGTCTTCTGTGGTGACTCACAGAGCCTGGCAGCAGTGTCTTCACTCTGCCCACCCTCCATGCTGTTTTGCAGGCAATATTGTTCAGGGAACCACTGTGGAATGGATTCCTTGCATACCAGTTGCACTCTGCCTGAGAAGCTTCTTCAATATTATATCTTTCTGAGGAATGTGTGAATAATGATGTAACTTTAATATGATTTTAATTTCTAAGTCACCTCTGGTAATTATTCTACAATGTATTACAATGATAAATCATACTCAGATCTTGAACTATCTGATATGTAAGGAACGTATCTTACTTTTCCACCATCTTGAATTTAATATAGTCATTACATGTCCCTGGTAAGTAAGGAAGGCATCTTGATCTGAGTAGGAGTGAATTCGTTTTCCTTTAATACAGGTGCTGATCTTTCCATAAGCCATAAATATTGAGGTCTTCAACCCAGAGTACCTAGTACAACTGCAGCTGTTTTTAGAACTGATAGACGGGGCTGTTTTCTATTTAAACTAAATTGCATAGTCTGGCAGCAGCATTTATTCTCTTTGGTCATGTTCAGATTGTCAAGTGGAAATGCATTCAAATAATTAAGTAAAAAGAAGGGGCAAAACCATCTATATTTTGTAGAAGAATTGGAGAACAGTTGCGTCATGCTGAAGGAAGACTTTGATTTAGGATTTAAAGGGGAAAACTACTACTGTTTTAAATTCTAAACTTAAGTATTTCCACCAGAAGAATCTTGCAGTGCTTTAGAGATTATTATGTGAGATATGTCTGTGAGATAGAAGGGATGAGAAGGGAGTTTTCAAGTTATGTCCCAAAATATCTGTGGGCAAGCATACATGGTATCTAACTCTTTTCCTTAATATTATGTTAAGGAAATGGATATAACTACCTAAATTCTGCTCTAGGCAAGAGTAACCTGAAGTCCTAGAGGTAGCATCACTGTGTGAGAAATAAATCAAATTGCTTAACAAATTATCTACCTGTGTTGCTGAACAAAGATGTAACTTAAGAAAATGAAGTTCTTATTTCTTCTATGCCTAATCTTAATATTAACCTGTGAATCTTGAGCTCTAGCTGTACATCCTCCTTTAGCGTTCCTACAAAAGAGAGATCATACTATGAAATTTTATATAGGAGCACCATATATTATATGATATTTAAAAATATATTGCTCAGCTACTTTAATCTTGTAATACTTATATATTTCGCTATAACACTTATATAAAGTGTTTCAGAGTTTTAGTAGTATGGTCTGCATGACGGCATAGAAGGTGTACGTCTAAACTAGGAGAGACTTGAAAATGTCAGTCCATGCAAAAGAACTTACGAATTTACCCAGAGAAGCTTTTTCTTTTACTAGGTTGAATATTCATTTCTACATTCAGATTTTCAGTTTAGATAAACTTTCTCTGACCATATTTCAAAAACTCAGTCCATTTAGCAAGGGGAAGAACTAAAATAGATTAGAGTGGGTGAATGCTATGTGATTGCTATGTGATAGACAGAACCTATACTTAATGTAGATGTTCAAAGGATTTTCTTTGGTATCGGAAACCAAGCTTATCCTGTGTACTGTGAACTCAGTAAGCCTGCCTTTTTTTTTTTTTAATAGAAGTTATGGAGGAGAATCACAATGGAAAAAGGGTAATGATGTTTTGCACAGATCATTGACATTTTGACCATACTTTCCCTGTATAAAATTTTAAGCAGTAAACAGATCAGGCCAGGCTTGGTAAGGTTTCCTGGTTCAAGTTAAAACAGAACTAATTCAGTTGAGTGATTTCACTTTCCAGCTCAGTTCTTCTAAGTAACTGCACTGTCTGAAGTTAGCAGCCTGTTCTCACAGGCTGTGTCGTCTGCTGGCAGTGATAACACCCCATGGTTAGAGTTCCTACCAAGGGTTGGTGTGCAGACCAAGGCCACTGCTGGATCTTGTGCACCACATTGGGGGTGCAGGAAAGTGAAAGGCTGCACCTGCAGGGAGGAGCAGACAGGACAGGTGACCCCAAGCTGACCCACGAGGTGTTCCAGCCCATATACACCATATTCAGTACAAAGCAGAGGGATCTGAAGGGTCTATAGGCTTTTTCCTGGGCTCTTCTCTCCTCTTGAACCAGCTTTGCTTGGCTTGACTCAGGTCCTCTTTCGGTTCCTTCCTTGGAGCATCCCAGGAGGACTCTGCCCATTTTGCCTTCAATCCCAGTCTGTGTGTTCCTGAATCCGGTAGCAGAATCCAGCTCCTGAACACAGCTCCCCTCTGCTGTGGGGCCCAGTCTGGGACTCTCCTGGTGCCTGCTCCACAGCATCAGTGGTGACAGTGATGTAATTACCATCGGGGGGTTGGGTTCCATACTGGTTTTGTATATATTTGTATGTATTCCAATTTTTATTATTATTATTTCCATTTTCATTCAAGCTGTTCTAGTTTCCTTTTCTAATTGCTAAGTCCCTCTCCCTTATTCCCCTTCTCTTCCCCTTTGGGGAGGAAGGGGGGTTAATAGAGAGCATCTGTTACAGGTCTAAGGGGCCACCCTGACCCTAAACCTTGACAATAGGAATCTGCTCCCGTTGTATTACCTAAATCTTCTGCTTCCCCTTCCTCGCATAACTCACAACTAAGAAACTGCATATTTCATGATAATTCTAATCAGCTTTATAATAAAAAGCAGACTAAAAACCACAGCAATATAATTCTGGCACACTTTGTATATTTTCAGAGTTCTCTCATCATGGCCAGGAGAAGCATTATTCTCTGTAAACTAAATTTTTGATAGTACTTCAAGATTATCTGATTAGCATGTTCCTTTTCTTTTTCTGGTCAGCTTTTCTGAAAGCGATGTTCCTGCTTTTATTATTATTATAAATAGTATTTGTCCCTAGAAGCATTGTCATCTTTCCTCCCTTTTTTCCTCCTTATTTCAGATGATTGCTCTGCACAGCTTCCCCCCCTCCCCTATCCCACCAAAAAAAAAAAAAAAAAAATCTTCCCCTTGATGCTGCTCTGCTGCTAGTCCACTAATTCAGTAAGGTCTTTGAGACTTTTCATTTGGGTAGGCAAATTATTTTTCACCTCCAACAAGAATGTCAGGAATGCTTTTATGCTACCAACTTAATTGTGGCTTTGCTCCCCTGTAGCCAAACCCCCAAAATAAGCACAATGCTGTGAGAAGATGAGAATCCCTAATAGAAGGCAACAATTTGATTGAGCCAGAGCAGACGATGCAAACATTAGGAAATACTCTTCAATAGTTTTACAAACGTAGCTCTTTTCTTACAGGTAATAAGAATCTGTTCTCCATAAACATGAGGAGTTTGTCATGACACATACAGATTGAGATAAGGCTAAATATACAAATCCTAATATTAAGAATCAAGATACCATTCAAACTTTTACCTAAGTTGGTCAGGTTTAACCTCCTGCATTTAAGTGTAGCTCTTTTAAATATCTGCAATTTCATTCAATTATTTTCTTCCAAAATGACTTGTCTAAAGAGACCCAGCGAGGGCAAGTCAGAATATCAGTCAAAAAATATAGCTGGCACTGTGAAATGGTTTTGAAAACCAGTTAGTTGAGTACACTTGCTCACATGTTTGGCTAAGTTCCTCAGCCCTTTTTCCCCTGAATGGTTCAGTATTTACTCCGAACATTACTAACCAAGCACGCCAATTGGAGGCTTCTTGCATATCCCTTTTGGACAAAACAAAGTGAGAGGTAAATTCTACAGGTAACTTTTAATGCAAGTCTTGAAAATTTGAGAAGATTCTGATATTTTTCCCTTCCCAGTACATGTGATTGCATTTATTTACATATATTTTTACCTTTCACAGTACATTTGTATCAGTTATTGCCAGTTACTGTCTTCATTCTTTAACAACAACACAAACGGTTTATAGTCATGACACCTCACAATAGCCTTGCTTGCCATTTATGCAACATTAAAAAAAAATTAAGCCTAAATAATTTTTTCCATTTATTACTTTTTAATCACCTGTCAAGTTGGGATTTTCTCCTCATTTATTAATAGCTTTGCCTGGCAGAAAATGCCAAAGGTGCCGATACTTGTGACTAATCTAGATGAAGTTCAAGTTCGCCAACAGGAGATAGTTTTCTTCAGTTCTTCATTTGGCTCTTACTCATCCCAGGTATCTCCATATTTATTTACTTTAACTAAATAAAAGAAGAAAAAGTAGTCACATATCACTTAATTTAACTGCAAAGGCTTATCTCCTACAGTGCCAAGAAGCATGAGGAAATGCTTTATCATTTGAAGTGTTGAGTGGGGAGTGTCAGTCACAGCACAGCAGACATCTAATTAAAGATACTTTTGAATAAATGTGGAGAAGTTTGTTAATCTTTATTCTTTAATGAATTAACACTCAGCCAAGAGGCCTATTGTGCTAATTCCTGCTCTACAGAATTTGTAATTACTTTGAAACAATGTAACCTGTAGATGAAACAAAGACAATTGGAGGAAACGGGCAAGGAATGTTATGATAAATAACGTGGCTACATAATCTAGTTACATGCACAACTGGATGAATTCATGATAGTGAAAACACATTCAAAGACAGAGATCAGTAGTGCTTACTAGGAAACTACTCAACCATTATTATTTGGCAGCTTCCTTTAGGACAGGAGGGAGTCAGAGAGCAAAACAAACAGGCTACTGGTCTGAACAGATTTACTTTGAAGCACGTGGTGTGTAACCGAACAACAACCAGAAAGTAAAAAGATGCTCACTTGAAAGTGAGTTGCAAAGTGGTCTGTAGTTGACTGCCATCACTGACAGGGTGAAGGATGGGTCTATACGATCTATTAGGAATGCTGACACTAGTCAGGAACCCCTTTATAAATCTACTTGCAGGTCACTTATTAAGCCTACTGTTTATTAACACCTTTCTGCAGTAGAACCAGTGGAATAGAGCAGAATGCATAGTCCTTGTTTCAGTGAGATGTCAGCAAACGTAGCATAATGCACTAAAAAAAAAAAATCTCTTTTAAGCTGATGGATATTGCAGTGAGGCATAATAAGAAGCTCTCTCAAAGTCGAATTTGATTTCCATTTCTATTAACTATGGCAGCTGAGCAGGCTGTGCTCACTCCCTGGAAAATGGTCCAGTTTAGATCACTATGCAGATGCACGCACTTGTATGGCTACAATAAATGGAGACTGCACCAGCAGCTGGGAGTTAGGGACTGCTCAAAACTGGTTTCAACATGGTTTATTCTTCCAGACGTCCTTCCATGGAGGGCAAAAATCACCGTCTCCTACTTGCTATGACACAGAGGTAAGCGGATAAACAATGGGGTAATGACACAGGGTGTATGAATAGGCACACAACATGTCCAGTGTGCCACAAGAACCTCAATCAGATCTTAGCCTGCAACAGCAGCAGAATCCCTGAGTGGTAGCTCTAAATGCACTTCCACTAATGCTGTAAAACATTTATTTTTTTTATCACCTCCTTACTCTTTTTCCCTTAATATACAAAGAGATACTCTAAAAAGTCTATTTAGAATCTCATGCACTGCTCAGTGTAGTTCTATTCTCAAAGCCTGAGTATAACCACCAAAGAGAAGATTGAAACGTGTAACAGTGCAATATTTCATCAACATTTTACAGAGGTCTTTTTATAGACCTCAAATAATTAAAAAATAAAATGAATGCCTATTCTCATTTCACAGCTATAAAATTTGCCATGGAATATGGCAAGGTTTATGGAATGTTGCTTAAGATTTCTGTGTATGGTTTTCAAGTGACATTTCTAGGCTATTTGGAGAGAAACAACATGGTGTAAATCAATGAGGATGACAGAATTTAGAAGCAATCTGAAACTACAGCTTCAGTATTTTTTAATGTCTCATTTGGCATAGTGATGTGATAAAAGAAAAGGGCTTTCATCCTTGAAATAACATTTAAACCACTACTCAACAACTGTCTATAATGGTCATTTCAAAACTGTGTAGATCTGTCCAAAGATAGGTGACCTAGAGAAAGTAATCCACAAGCATGAAATACACTGACACTCTTACGCATGACCATTCCAAAGCTTACTACTACTGCTTCAGAACTTTTTGCTTTAATATACTTTTCTATAGCTATTACCACCTGGTATGCCTAATAGGAGATGTTAGCTATTCCTACAAATCTTGTTGCAACATGACTGACAAGCCTGGACACTGCAAACAGACCCAACAATTCTAGCTGACTAGTCCAGCAGTGTCTTAAATGGTAAAACATTCCTCTTGCTAACATCACTTTTACAAATGTTACACTAATTTAAAGAACTTCTAGAACAAGCAATTATGAATTGTTTCTGTGTCTCCTTTTCAAAAAAAAAAAAACAAGTCAAGAAGTTGACGGAATGGCATCTTATTCTTCAGGACACTGCATTCTTACTTCGCTGTGTAAAGTTTTGTTTTTCACTGTGAAAACAAATCTCAGTACTGCTGCCAGATACTGTTTCCTTCCTTTGAGTTTTAATGTAGAAAATTAACCTCTACAAACAATGTCTCTATAGAAATCCACTGATTCCACATGAAGCAATTAATAAAAACAACTACCCTCCCCCCTTCAAAACCATCAGCCATGTGCTCTATTTTGAGAGAACAATGCTATCTAAAACATACACCCCCTTCCATAGCTAAAACTCTTCAGCACAGCACTGAGATCACAGAATTCTTCGTTGAAAGAAGTTGCTTAACATATTCAATAAACCAAAAATTACAAGATTTTGAGTCTAGCACGGGGCAATGTTTAGAGAAGAGGAATTCTAATTTGCTTTTGAAAGATCAATATTTTTGAAAAAATAGTTTGAAACATGAAGCTACAGACCACATCACATGCGAGATACCTGCAGATACTGTAAAAAGAAGTTGCTTGAAGGCTAAGCAGAATTCAATCTTGGGTTTGGAACCACTTTTTGGCATTACTGCCAATACCTGAATCTACTACATATTTGTGTAAATCAGTGTATTACCTTCCTTAGCTGTTTTTTCCTGTGAAAACTTGCTTGGAGTTTCTGCCTTGGGTGGCTGCATTACCTCGTATGTCTCTCTGTGTTTATTCCTTAATTCCTCATAGGTGATGCCTTTTTTTTTACGACTTTCTTCTGGAACTGGAGCAGGATCTGAAAACAATACAAACATGAAAATACCAGAACTGGCATCACACATGAAAACTTGGCTACAACCTGTTCTAGAATGCCAGTTAATTACAGCTCAATCCCAAATGAAAAGGAGCATGACAGATGCAATTTTTAAATGCAAATTTAAATCCATTCCTTTTATACTTTTCATTTGGTCAGACTGCTTTTGGAAGGCTAGCAGTTAACTCCTGATCTTCATTTTACCCCACAGAAATCCTAACAATGGATAAAATAGTTCTAGTCACTTTATTTAAGATTTATTATAATCATGCATTTGATATATTTATAATTTCTGAAGAGAAGTGTAGGTGAAGCTCAAGGATTTCCATTCAGGCTTAAAATTCTGATTTCAAAGAATTAGAGGACTATATCCATGTCACCTGATAAAACACATTATCCTTTTATGTACATTTACGATGCAGAATCTTAGTTCTATAATTAAGATGCTACCAACTATTGCTACTTGTGATGAAGTGTAATTACAATTTTCTTGACACATTCACATCTGGTACTTTTATGTAACTAAAATCGAGTTGCATGAAAGGACTTTTCTGTGAAATAAAACCTTTTCCATAAAGGAGTTAAAAAATCCAAACTAATTCAAGGTTTGAAACTCTGCATCTGACGGTAACTTCCTCCTCTGTGTACCAGAGAGACCTGAACTCAGAATTGTCTGTTTCCCCTGTGCCAGTCAAGGACAGAGCTCACACTGGCAGGAGGGGAACAGCTGCACAGAACAGTACTTGAAAAACATTTTCATTCTTCGTGAGAAAATCAGCTGTTCCCGGACAAAACACAATATGCATTTAGTTCTCAGAAATTTAAATGTTTATCAGACTATAAATAAGTTTAATGTCACTGAATGATAGCAGCATACAGCTACAGCACCACTGCTGGTAAAAATAAAATAACCTCAGAAAGGGTAGTAGACAAATGGTAGAGACTGTGGTTTATTTAGTGCAGTGAAAGGATAGCATATTCACCTTAATTTCAGTTAAAAAACTTCAACTAAGGATTAATTTTTCTGCAAATTTAGTTTCATAACAGACTGAACCTTGTAAGTTAGTTTATGATCTTTCTTTTCAATTAGAGCTCTAAAACATGAAGAAAGCACCCCTGAATTTAGTTTACAGTTAGAACACAAAATAACACATATATTTATCTTTGTGTAAAAACAATTCTGGGACCTTTGAGCTGTTTCATTCAAAACCACTGTATTGTACCATGTACGTTTGCATGGGATGAAAATACATAGTTTACTAAGAGAAATATCAAAAAGAAATGCCAAAGTCATTGTACTACAAGCGGGTAAATATTAAGACGTAAAAGACCTTGAACAGTGTAATCAGTAATTCCAGTAGGTGAAGATTCATTCAGGGAAGCACTGAATGGAATGGGTTCATAACTGGAGAGGGCTCTGTCTGTTGAATTATAATCATCGGTATAGCTAGAAGAAAGTGGGAATCCAGCTCTCGGAGAAGAAGATTCAGTAAATGACTGAGAAGGCATGTCTGAAAATTCAGATTTCCGACTGGAACGGCTGAAAAAAGAATACAATTAAATACGGAAATAGTAAAGTTAAAAATGGAACTATTAGAGTAAAAATATGTGTAGTTCAAGAAAATGCTCTTATTTTAAATGGTTTCATTTCCCACATGAATTACCACCTTTAAAACACGTGTTTGTTTTTTCTTTACATTACAAAGATCTATATAGTCTCTTCCTCAACACTATTCCCTTCCTCTCCGTCACTTAACCTACACCTGAAAATCTCCAGAACAAAAACCAAAAGAGACAAGGTATTTTGCATTTTACAAGACAAAAAGGACAATCCCTTCCCCCAGGGAGTCTTCAGACAGAAAAAAATGCATCAGACACAAATAGTACAAGGTGTGCCATGGAACTAGCGGTAGTATGAACTAGAGTTATTTTTAAAGGCCTTTTAGGGAGAATTTGCAATTTAAACCCCTTCATCATTAGAAGCTGCTGGAATTGATCAGTACCAAATAGTACAAGAAAAGGAAAATGAAGAGCTGTCTTGGGGAAATTCAATTATGAAGGTTTATTGATTGCTGAATTATCAGAAACATTAATGAATTTTCTCTCGAAAGGTAAGATCATATAAAGAATATTTTGGAATCTGATGCCTTCAATTCTAATATATATATATATATATATATATACTCGGAATGGCTCTTCAAGCCACTACACAACATGTCTCTCTCAAGAATGCCACCGTTTGGTGCCACTAGAATGACTCTACAGTATTTATTCATTTTTCACTTTAAATTCATGTTTAGTTGTACTTCTAGTTTCATATTAAAAACACTGGCAATGAGGCTTTGTTTTAGTCTCACAATAAATAAGCAGAGCTAAGCCATTTTATTGCCTCAAGTGTATTTCTTAAGTCTATGCAAACACATCTTTAAAGAATCTTTTACCCCATACCCATCTGAAACTGCAAATTGGAATGACCAAAATACATTAATTAGTAGATGTATAATGACCATGAAAATGTAATGACTTCTGTTACTGGCTTAAAAGAGTAGTGTGTATGGAGAATAATGCAATTTGAATGAATTTAAATAAATCATTCAACTAAGGGGGAAAAATAAATAAATAAATGATTTAACACTTGGGAAATTAAATTTTACAGATGAAAAAGAATGGGCCATTAAAGGTTGAAGGGACTTACTGGTGCAGCAGATGATGGCATTTAAACAGGTTTTCACCTGGAGCAAACACAGCTAATGATCATGACAATTTCTTAGAAACTGGAGGGGTGTGAAGGGATCAGCTGAGTTTACACAGTACATGTATAGAATGGTAATTGCTAAAATTATGTTTGATGCCATAAAAACACAGACATTTCAGAATAAACATAAATCTTGCAGACAAAACTGGCATAAATCTGAATTTATAAAATAATAAAAAATAATAACAACAACAAAATTATTTACAAACATTTAACAGATCTTAGCATGTACAAAGCAGGCCTACTCCTCACCATCCAAACACCATTCTCCTAGTTTTGAATCACGGGTTTAAGTGAGATATTCTGAAAGTAGTTTGCAATTAAAAAGCCCTTGAGGTAGAAAAGGTTCTGGAAGAAAACAGGAAATAGTTTTAAGAACCTGATGAGTTTCTCATATGTACAGCATAATGCTGTTACAGATGTAAAGGATTTAAACAAACAGCAGTAGGTCTGACCACCATGCTTCTTCCTGCATTGATATTGTTTACTGAGTTCTTTCCTTTGATAAACACTGAAATCATTTCCACCCTCTTCCTACTTCAATCCAACTGAACTATGGGAAAAAACTTCCAGAACGTAACATCTTTTTTATTTCAGTTAACTTTAGTTTATTTCTAAAGGAAGGAGGCAACTTCTGCTGTCACACTACTGCAAGTAAATTTCATGGGAAAATAACATCTTAATTTACAAGGAACATATTTTGTTAAGTAAAATGTTTCTTTTTCTGCTCCTCAAGGTGATGAGTTCCTACACAAAGAGCTCAAAACACATTTTATAGCTGGCCAACTGATATATATATACAGCTCCCTGAAAGTGGTAGATTTGAGGTAGTAGGGGAAAGAGGGAAGCTGCAGTCCTGAAGGTCTTTGAAAGGTGTAAATGTAGCCTTGATCTGTTACCGTTTAAAATGTCCTATTCAAGAATAAGTTTTAAATTTAAAAGAGAATTATATTCTTACTTATGTGAACTATGTCTCTGAGCTTGTCGTAGAACGTCTCCTATTGGGGAATCCTTCAATCTCTTAAATTTCTCGCTACAGATTGGCAAGTAGGATATCTTTCCAGCCAGGTATCCACACAATCCAGCAACTTTTTTAAAAGGAAAAAAAAAAAGATTGATGTATATGCTGTAGCATAATATTCCACACAATTTTAAAATTATATCATGATATCATTAAATAAATTATATCTTGAATAGAAGTAAACAAACAACAGTTTAGATCTAAACCAAAACCATACAGTAATTATTTGTCTTGGCTTCTTCTGCAGACAAAGGGTACTAAAAACAAACACAGCATCTGAACAGAGACATAGAGCAGTGATTTAGACAAGGCATGAGTATCCGATGATTTCAGCTAGTACTTCATGAATGAAAGGTGACAAAAAAGGAAAATAATTACAATGAATTTTTCCCAAGATCCAGAAATAGCAATTAACTATCAAAGATGACAAAACAGTCAGGAATAAACAGTAGTAGTAAATTCTGGTCATTTAATCCATCAGAACAACCAGATCTTGCAAAGGCTTTCACTAGTATGAAGAGAAGTCTAAATAAACTTAGCATTAGGCTCAAGTATCTTCTGATGAGGATTCTATGATATGGTTGCTGGTGGGCAAACAACTGAATGAGCTGAACCTTTGCAATCACCAGGCAAATGCATTCCATTTAGTGCACGAGCTATTTTCACCTGCTAGACAGGACACGAGAATGAACGATCACGATGATTCTTTCTGGGCTTAAAACTGATGATTTCCAACCATTAGCTCTTTTAAGTTCTATGAGTGGGTCAAACAGAGTATGAAGAAGCATGAAGTATTCAATGGCAATTAATAGAAGTTTTGCTCTGGACTTCATAGAAGAAAAGGACTAGACTCTTCTTTCATATACAATGACTATTTTCTAAATACAAAGACTGAAGACTGTCAATCATCTTTAAGTCAGGAAAGTTAATTACCAGTAGTATTAATCCCCTAAAGTTCTCACACTGTAGATTACATCATCTGGGAATCAATATAAATGGGATTTTACCCAACCCTACTGTACTAGCATTGGAACTGTGATTCCTGTTCTAATGTCTGTATTTTCTGAAGGAGGTTAAAAATTCTTTTTCAAGAGAAAAGAGAAAGAAGAACAGCCACAACTATGAGTGAAATTTACAAATGAGAAATGTAAGAGTTTAGCTGCTTAGCAGGTAAAAAAAAAAGATAAAACTGGAAGATACCTGAAATGTTATAAATATGCACAAAGGGAAAAAAAAATGCAACCCCTTGAAAGGAAAAATGGCCCAACAAGTATTCAAACTAATATTGAGGAAAATAAAGCTAAGCAGCATAAATTACAAAGACAAAGTCTCCTTTTCTTGAGGCCTTCCAGTCATAAAAGTGGAAGCATCTCTCTGGAAGATGTTTCACCCGAAGTAAATATTGGCTAAAATATTAGTTTTCTCCTAATACAGAAGTAACAAGCCAGATGATCCACTTTTTTAAGTTAGCACAGTAAATTACATGTTGTTGCATTCTGCTTCTGTATTCACTGTGACAAGACCTTAGA
Organism: Chloroceryle amazona; assembly: GCA_027560015.1. NCBI lineage: Eukaryota > Metazoa > Chordata > Aves > Coraciiformes > Cerylidae > Chloroceryle > Chloroceryle amazona. The sequence goes on along the minus strand of JANHFX010021053.1, from coordinate 4,693 downwards.
GAAGTTGATTGGAGACAGATAAAAGAGGCCCTGTCCCACTGCTGGCTAACATGAAGTAGGACATATGGATCTTGCTCTTCTTTGCAAAAGGGGAAGAGAGGCCCATTAGCTCTATGTCATATTGAAGGGGATGCTGCCAATGTAGCGTATCAATCATGACTAACTACAAATTCCATTAAGCTGTCAGAGAGTCTAGAAGACTTAATGAGAAAAGTTATGAATAATTTCTACAGACAGAAGAACATCCTGGAATCTGAAAATCCCTACTTAGTAAATGAAACACCTCTCAACTTCCAGATAAAACCCAGATGGGCAAAGCAGAGAAATATGCATGACAGAGACTAAGTACAACATGACTCAACTAAGTTAGATATAAAAGACCAATTACTGTAATCGGGCACAGATATTTTCCAGAGTAAGAATCTAACAACCACGAGTGACAGACACCATTATCAAAGACAGACTATTGTAATCAACAGATGCAGCAGCACTATGCTCAGGACAGTGACACCAGAAAATCTGTCGTCTTGTTTCACATAAGCTAGATATGAGAGAGCAGCAATGCCTGGAATTCAATATACTCTTCTTTCATAACTCATGGAGGAAAAAGCCAAACCAAACTGAACCAAAACACAACTACACTGCTTCCTACAATGACACTTCATTGCAGGAGGAATGTGCAATTAAATTATGAGATAAAAATTGGTTCTGTAAACTATGTCTCTGGCAATAGTTTTCAGGAAGATCCTGTAGATGGTAGAGGCATCTGACCTAAGCAATATGAAAATGAAATGAAAAATCTTTAACCCAGGCCTGTTAGATTCCAACTATGTCCCAGAAAAATCCCCATGTTTAAAATGGGCAGAAATCACATCAAGTAACCTACTGAAAAGCAACCAAAACACACGCTTCATGGAAAATTCTTTTGATATAGAATGAAAGTCCACATGCCTCCAGCATACATCAAAAAGTTGAAGCCAGAAGTATTTTGGCTTGTAACCTGAACATCAAGAATAGCTGGTCCAGTCCAGCTGCTCCTTATTTTTTTCCCTTGATTTCAAAACTTAGTTCTATTAAATAGGAGGAACATGGCCATTAACTAGAAATGTCTAGGACCTATCAGGGAAATACTAACTATATTATTTATAAGGAACATTTGTGTGATACCATTGTTTGGTGTTCAAAGAAAGAAAGTAGAATTTAGCCTAAACAAACGGCAGCCCTAGTCTCTCTCATTCATTTATCTGCTGAAACAACACTTCCTTTGCCACAAATCATGCATTTTACCCTCTTCCCACTGAAGTAAACTGTAAGAGTAACTGGCTATATCTGGGCAGATTGGCAAGATGGCAACATCCTGTTTTACTGTCATGTATTACATTGAAAAGGTTAATTTATTAATTTATTTTTGATTATACTTAATCCAAAATCATTCACGTGAAATTGCTGCTTTCCTACAATTGTACATACATAATGTCCAGGAAAAAACGGCACTGAATGGGACAAATAAGATGCATGAATAAAGACTTTAAAATTCGGAAGGGAGGGGTGGGTGTACTTTGGCAATTAATGTCAAGTAACCTTATACAGTATCTATTTACAACTCTTTATCTTAAATTATCTCATTACATTTGTCAAGCAATTTAATGGAAAGCCTATAAACAAAACTTGTTGAAAATGTGCTGCACAAATTCAAAGACATTGGACAAATGAAATGCTCCACTTCTTGACACTGAATAGATTCTTGCAGTATGAGATGCTGTAGTTAGGGAACATTGCATGAATTCAAGCTGGGCTTACTTATTTTACTTACATGCAACTTTTGTAAAAGAGCCAAATCTTGATCTGTCGCTTAGAACACCTGAAAATGAGGATCAAAGTAATTAGTAATAAGTTGATAAGAATTTAGATGAAAAACATCAACTGTAGTTCTGTTTGTAGGTTAGTTTGTAATTATGTTTGTAGGTAGAAGGTTACTCTTTTATATTTGCTGAAGAAAATGCAATTTTTTTCCCATAAAAATATAAGAATTACCTTATTAATTGTATCACACACATTATTACTACAGAGTATAGAATATATTGTTTCATAATCACTGAGATATTGCACTCGTCAGACAACATAAAACGAATGTGAATTTTATTTTAAAGTTTTTCTCCTTTAGTTTTAGGAACTGCAAGTCATGTACCTAAAGAGTCTAAACTTGTTTTAATTACAAGTAGATTAGACATGACAGTATTATAGTAACTTCATTAGGAGCAGAAACATGTTTCATCTGAGCAAATCCAAATTAACCCAAATAATGTTTACACTTTACCTTTCCTAATTAAGAAGCTAGTACCAAGCATGCTCACTGCAGCCAAAGGGAAAGCTGTGAAGAAGAAGAAAAGTTGCTTAAAATATAGGTTTTGCTATTTTCAACCACATTTAACAAAATATGCTATCAGAGTTGCTAGGCCTTACTAAGCTCATTTGTGTAAGAATATAAGCATATATATAAATTAACAAACTGTATATAAATCATGAAACATTCTTAATTCCAGTTTTTAAGACCTAGTACAAATTATGCAGACCTAAAGATGCTTCCTAAGATACCAAAGCCAATGGCAGCTGGGCTGCAGCTCAAAGGACGGGACACCAGTTGTAGCTACAACTGCCACAGCATCAAGGTGCAGAACTTTAAACCAGAGGAGCATACACAGTTCTGCAGGATGGAAGGCAGTTACAGAGTCCAGTACGTCTAAAAAGTTTTCATAATCAGAAGTCTTGATATTGTTTTAATATAAGAACTTTGGAAAAATTCTAACTCTTACAAAGATATAAATGAAATTGATTAAAAATAGGTAACGTTTTATTCACGAGCAAAATAAAGAACAGGGCAACTTTTTCTGTCGTTTACAGATCAAACTATGTAACTCAAGGGTAGGGTCAGAAATGCAGAGAAGACAACAAACACAGAAGAGCATTCCTGCCTATCGCAATCAGCTCAACAGCTCATGTGGACTTTTATCATATTGAAAGGCTTCAGGTGGCATGCAGCATTTGAAGATGGAAAAAAACAAAAGGGATGCTTATTTTAAACAATTATCATGTTTATAGGAAGAACAACTTCGAAACTGTTCATAAAGACCACCACCCCAACACAAAATACAGTGGCACTGAAATAACAAACGTGACAGAAGACTACAAGATTTAAATATGTCACAATGAAATTACACTTCATGCAAGTCTGAAAATATAGACATTGCAAAATGGCTCACTGACTTTAACCTTAACTAAGGAAGAAATTTTTGCAATAGGACTGGATGTTTATAGTGTTCTGATGCACACAAATTGTTAATGAAGTTCACATTTGAAAACTTTTTTTTCTTTTTTCTTTTTTTTTTTTTTTTATGAATTTTAACAGCATAGTACAGAAGTCTATTTTCAAAGATAACAGTTTATTTCTTCACAAATTCTGACAGATGTAAACTAGGTTGGGAGTCTAACCAGAATCTCAGGGTATCTATGACTGGATATCACTTCTAAGAAAAAGTACTGTCTCCTTGCTTCAAAGCAAGATTTCAGTAACACTGCAAAATAGAGAATAAAATCTTCAGATCTATTAAAGATTAAAACCCTGATTCTTGTAAAGATTCTAGACCTAGATTTTCCAAAATTTAGGGGTCTAGATTTTCTGAGATATAGAATGGCAGTGCAAATTGAAGCTATATTTTAAGAGGAAAAAAACAAACAAAACCACCCAACTGAGGGCTGTTAAAAAAAATAATCCTAAAGACCTTATTACAGACAACTTCAGTCTAACCCTTGGAGGTTTGAAATGATTTCTAGGCCAAACACAAATATTCCAGACATGAAAGACAGGTTACACACTTGAGTGGAAACAGCTGCTACTAGCTGAGCGTACAAATGACCTGAAATGGTAACAAAAAAGTACATAAAAATTACATATATAAAAAACTAATATGAGTAACTATTTAAGTGGAGAAAAAAAAAAAACAACCACAAAACAGCTTAATAAATAAAAACATATCAATGCTTTTCACTGCTACAGGCAAAAAGTACTTTCTGCTTCAGGAATAAAATAAATACTAGGAAAAAATATCAACAGCACATAATTAAGGATGGGAATATAATGCACCTTAGTCAAAATGGTTTTATGAGCAAAAAGTCATATCGACCTGGTTTGTTAGTGAGATTAAAAGTGTCAAGAATACAACTGTAGCCTGTAGTGCGAATTTTTAACAGTATTAGGCTTTATATTATATAATAATGTCATTAAAAGTCAATAATGCCAGTAAAGCATATATTAAGCTGAATGATGAAGCAAGCACTTCTGAAAATGAAGCTGTCAATAGAAACTACATCAAAACAGAGAAGGTTTGTAAGCATGAGTAAAAATTTGCTACAGCTTGACATTTGAATAAACAAAATGAAAATACACAAAATTATAGTCATATCTGTGAATAACAAGAACAGCCACAATAAAAAGCAAAGCTGTTATGGCAGTCACACAGCCAGCCCACACCTCTTGCAAAGGGGCATTCAAATAACATGTATTTAGCACAGCAAATACAGCAATCTAGGTACAGGTAACACAGAACAAAGAAACAAAGACAGGAGACCCAGAAAACAGTGATGGGCTTTAGGTTCTCCCAGTAAGATACAGTACATAAACCTCAAAACAAAAATT
>JANHFX010021052.1:19872-51311 GCA_027560015.1 Chloroceryle amazona | reverse complement strand
GTGGAGATCAACTACTCCCTGATCGAGGTGGGCACCGCCCCCTCCTCCCCTCGTCCGGTGGGGCGGGAGGAAGGGCGCCGGGTGACCCTCGCTCCCGGTTCGCTGCGCGGTTGCGAGGGCTCGGCCTGGGAGTCGGGCTGCGCGGCCTGACTTTGAGCCCTTTTGCCCTGGCCGCTGTCGCCATTGACCGTGGTGCGGCGTGGTTTCGGTTGAAGTGCGGCTCTTCTGAAGCTTTTTCTGACAAGCCCGGCTCTGAGCTCTGCCGGCTTTGCCTCGCAGGTCGTGCTCTTCTTGCAATAACCATTTTTCCCCGTTGCTCTCTGGGGACACGCGGGTGCCGCTGCGTAAAAGCACTTGGTTAGAGAATGCCCGCTTCCAGCTTTGCTCACGTTTTTTAAAATAGCTTTTTGTCTTTTTTGTTTGTTTCTTTCAGATTAAGTTATATACAAAACACGGTACTCTGAAATACCAAACAGATTGTGCTCCAAACAATGGGTATTTCATGATTCCCCTCTATGACAAGGTAAGAACCTAAAACACTAATGCTGCCACTAAGCTGGAGGTAGGAGCTGCCTCCACGTTCTCATCTTGCAGCAGACTAAATGTCAGAACACCCACCCGTGAAACACTTGAATCAGGACATAATTTAGTTTGGTTTGGATCAAACTTTTTGCTCTCTCTTTTTGTAATGCACCTATTTTATTTCTCAGTGCTGAGTAGTATCGTGAGAAAAGCCAGGTAACTTCAGCAGGGTTGTTGTGTTTGTGCTGTTTATCTGAATGACTGTGGCACTGGGAGCCTCAGTTACTGCCAATAACCAGGTGCTAGCAGCTGTACAAATACTACACAAAAAGTCCAGGTTTCTGTGGAGTATAGATAAGGCTTTATATACCAATAGAAATTAAATCAGTATTAGAATGTGTTTTGATATGACTGAATTGAAAGTGGCTTGAACAATTAATTGCAGATATTAAAAATGTCTTAAGATAATGATACAGGAAGCTCAGAATGTATCAGAATTTTGATGTCTGTTTAGACTGGAAAGATGTTTACATTCAGATTAAATACATGCTGCCCTCAGATAGTGTGGTTTACACTTTTAAAGAGCTAGTTAACTTGGGGATCAGAAACAGAATCATAGAGTGGTTTGGATTGGAAGGGACCTTTAAAGGTCATCTAGTCCAACTGCCAAATGAATCCTTCCCTTCCCAATCTAAGAGTGTAAGATGCTTCCTGATCTCAGTGATTTCATTCTTAGATCTTTAAGCCTTTCTGTGGATGAACTTAAGAATATATGTGGTGCCTGCTGATTTAAAGAGGAACTCTGTAGATTAGTGCCCTTTCGGTGCAGAGCTTTTAATAGGATTCAAATTTTGTTATCCCATGTTTGGGCAAAATGGTGAAAAACTAAAGGCCGATTTTGAGCACATCTGTTGGGACAGGTAGAGACGAATTTGAACACTGTCTAAGGCTGAGCTGTTTGAGTCTGGAAGCAGTATGAACGCGATGATACTTAATGTTTGCTCTTAGCTGGCTGGATATGAGCCCAGTATTCCAACCTGCCTGGGTAGATATGGCTGCTCCTTTGAACAGAGTATTTAGGTAGGAGGAAAGGAGAATGGGACACCTGAGTCTTGTGTTACTCTCTGCAGTATAATGCTTTTGTTCTGAAGTTGTTTTTTTTGCATCCTTTAGCTAAATTGAATTTAGATCAGTGAAGACAAGTTGCTGCTTTTCTCTTTTTAGGGGGATTTCATTCTCAAAATTGAGCCTCCCCTAGGGTGGAGTTTTGGTAAGTGCTTCTATGTCTTTCATTAGGACAGCGTATCTGCAGTGTGGCACTTAACTATCTCTGACTTGCAGCTTGCAGAGAAAATCAGGTGCTTTTCAAAAGAGATAAGCCCTACTGTATGGTTGTAATTACTAAAATCTACTTGCTGTATCTGAGAAGAAGAAAGCTGTAAGGTAGACGCTGACAAATTAACCCATGAACTGACTTGAAGCAGTGTGGGGTTTTAACAGAAATGGCTGCAGTGGGAGGGGAAAAGAGGATTTTCAACACCAGGGTTTGTGGGTGCTTTAACTTTGCTGAGGCAAGACTGTCAGAGCTACACTTGTGTTCTTGAATGAATGCACTTCTGTAAGAGTTTTGTAAAGCTACAGTAGAATTTCCTCGTGACTGCTCTCTCACTGCCACATTGTTTCATTGTTCTTCCCCTCCAGAACCAACCAGCGTAGACATCCATGTGGATGGCATTAATGACATATGCACAAAGGGAGGTGATATTAACTTTGTGTTCACAGGGTTTTCTGTGAATGGAAAGGTTAGACTCCTTTATCTTTATTTATTCCATCTTATGTTATTCTGCCTTCATAAAAACATTTACTTCAGCTTTGCAAGTTATTTTTATCCATTTATACTCTGGTTTGTTTTAATTTTGACAGGTTCTCAGCAAAGGTCAGACGTTAGGTCCTGCTGGAGTCCAGGTTGTACTGAGAAATGCTGGCAGTGACATAAACATACAAGCAACTATTACACAGTCTGGAGGAAAGTGAGTGTGGGTGGTGCATACTTAATTCATCTGTTCATTTACACAAGTTTCTTTCAGTTCTGTATTAACTGTGTTTATAGTAGTTCTGAAGTATTTTTTTAATATGTGCATGGAGTCTGAATTGTTTTTCCTTAAACAAATGTTTGTGACTATTTCTGAAGAGATGTAACCCCTTTCTTGCCTTACAGGTTTGCTTTCTTTAAAGTGCTTCCTGGTGAATATGAAATCTTTGCATCTCATCCTACCTGGATGTTGAAAGAGGTTAGAGCCTACAGAAGTTCTGGTTTACCTGTGTAGTGAGGGTGGATCTGCTAGACCTTGTCTTGATCAACTAATGTGAGGAGGGGGGTTTTGTGAATCAATGAGGTTAATGGAATTTTCATAAATTTAATTTAGGTAGTCAAGAAAGTGCCTTGTGCAGGCTGAGTTTGGAGATAGAGAAGCCAGACAGGGAAGGACTGGCAAATGAGTTCTTGTTTGCAGTCTTCTAATCTTGCAGGCCCTTGAATATTGTAACAGATGCTTTAATCCTTCCCTCTCAGGGAGCTTGCTTTCTGAGGAGCTCTGAGATCCTGACCAATTCCTAAATCAGTAAAACAGGAAAAATAATGTTTTGCAAAGTATCCTTCCTTTAATGTCTTTGTGTTTTGGATAGACTGTGGACCCTCTTTGAGTACTGCTGCTCTGCCCTCTTTTCTGTTGTATACAGTTTCTGATTGTATTGAGGTGCTGTAAATGAGACCTAATGCCTACTTTCGATGAAAACATTTATGTTTCTGTATTTCAGTCAAACACAGTGGTACGGGTGACAAGTTCTAATGCCTATGCTGCTAGCCCGCTGATTGTTGCAGGCTACAATGTTTCTGGGTCAGTAAGGAGTGATGGAGAACCAATGAAAGGGGTCATGTTCCTCCTTTTCTCTTCTTCAGTCACTAAAGAGGTAATGGTGTATCTGAAGCTTTTCAATATGATTATAGACATAAATAAGCAACAGCTAAATAGCTTCTAGGTTCACACTGCACTAATAACTCATCTCTGTCCTTTATTGAGCTTGGCTTACAGAAAACAGAAACTGTACAACCCCTCAAGATGGGTTTTTTTTGGTTTTGTTTTGTTTAGTTTGTTGTTTTTTCCAACAAGGCCCTTGTATTGCAGCATTCGTATACATGCTGAGTTTTCACATGACCTCCATGGAATTACTCAGGTGTGTAACACAATGGACATCTGTTTAAATGCTGGCAAAATTGAGGTTTTAGAGTCTACATATTTTTGGGATACAAGAAATAACAAAATTCTTGTAATTTCAGCTCTTTTGAACTCTGCATTTTTGTTTTCAAACAACCGGGTTCCTCAACAATCAGGCTGCTCAGGGGCATGGAAAACTAAGACCTGAACTGAAGCAGGCAACAAGCACATGTTATTGATCTGTATATTCAGGGCTACAGTCTTAATTTTCCTGCTTAACACCTTTTTGCATGTTAAATGTTGGTTAGTAAATGTGTTCCCTCATAAGGATGACAGTTCTCCATGGTGAAAACCAGCTTTTGGCACAAGACACAAGATGTTGCCAGACAAATCCTGAAATTCACTCTGCGGGAGCTGTAATTTGACTGGCATGAGGTCTTAAGTGCTTTTTGCCCTTTTTGATGAGAAAACTAAGTTCAACAGCTTCTATTGCCACCTTAAACGTGTAATATGAAACGAGTGTGAAACATTTGGTCATGTGCTGTAATTTATTCCTTAGAGTAGAGTTCTGTTCTGTAATATTAGCCTTGTCCACAGAACCGAAGTCAGTTAATGTTAAAATATGCAGTGAAGTTCTGGGGTACTGGGAGGTGTTAAATTTCTCAGCTTTCTGTCCTGTTGCCATAGAGCTGATTATTTTCATTTTACCTGTGCATGAATTTGAAGCCATGCTATCAAACTTTTCCTCTAAAATGGTTTTGTACTTCCAATCCTTCACTGACAGTTTAGTATTTTGAACGCTTCTACATCCCCCATGAAGTTATTTTCTTTGTTGTCCCATGAGAAAAAAAGTTGTATTGCACTTACTTCCGCAGGATGTTGTGGGCTGCAATATTTCTCCCGTGGATGGATTCCAGTCAAGAGATGAGTCTCTATCCTATTTGTGCAATGTTGTGTCAAAAGAAGATGGATCTTTCAGCTTTCTTTCCCTGCCAAGTGGGAAGTACACTGTGGTAGGTAGCTAGAAAGTTAATTTCTTGTCTATTTGTTGGATTGTTAGCTTTCATTTAAAATACATCATGCATAACTTTGTAGCTGTTAAAACAGAAAGAGATTAAATATTTTTAATTGGATGAAATAATTTGAATAGAAACCTCCAATCTAAAGTATATTACAGTGAAGTAAGTTGCGGTGGTAGGGCTCTGTGGTGTGGCTTCTGACAAAGGACTTACTTGCAAATCAGGCTCTGAATTTACTAACTGAATACATTGCCTGGTCACACAGCACCTACAGGCTGCTGGAGACAGAAACTTTCAGTTGGCTACAGCCACCTTTAAGTTCTCTGTTTTCTTTTTAACCCATTTGTCTTTTCTGCTCATTCTCGGGTAGTATGGGAGCGCAATTGTCTGTGCACCGCCTGGAGTGATGGTCCTGCATTCTCAGTCTGCATGCTCTAGAAGTGGGATTCAAACTTCTCCCATTCCTTTAAGCCTTCTAGGAATCACATAATCTCCTCTCTGTAAGCTCTTGCACATCCAAGTACCTTTGCTGTATTCTGAGTAGAGGTTTATGTTTCTGTCTCTTTGGATAGTCTCATGTGATGTCCATCAAACAGTCTTGAAATACAGCTTTTTTTCTTGTCTTCATCTTTCTGAGTTATCTTTTTCAGGAAGCTTGCAGGCCATTTGACCCTTCATAGAGATGGCTGATGCTGATAAGGACATGGGAAATGGTAAAGGAAAACCATTCTGTGATCATAGCTTCTTAGGAGTCAAAGTGATGTGTTTTCTTTCAGATACCGTTCTACAGGGGAGAGAGAATTACCTTTGATGTTGCACCATCTAGATTGGACTTCCTTGTAGAGCATGACAGCTTACAGATTGAGGTAAGGGATTCAGAGGAAATGATCTTTTTGCGCCATTTATTCTTGCAAAAGCATAACTGATTTTAGCAGAAAGCTGGTGTATTATGGGAAAAACTTCTTTGTGAGAAGTTTGATCTGTTATGCATGCCCTTTTGCACAGCAGGTGGATGACTGTCCAACATCCTGCTGTATTCCTACACTTCAGTCCCTTTTCCCGGGAAGAAACAAATAAGGAAAAGCTATCTACTGCGTTCAGTTTCATGTCCATGTTGCTAACTGGGAGAAATCTTTCAAGTTGCTTCAGTTTTCTCATTCAGATTGTCAGGTCACTGGAGAAGGGCCTCTGGTTTGTCTGTTTTTCAGAGCACCTTGTGATCTGGGCATTCTGAACTGTACTGATGCAGATAAATTGAGAATTTGTTCCTGTGCTTAGGGGAAGAGTGTGCCTGGAGATTGATACGTACTTGCATTGTGATTATCCTGCTGCATTTTCTTCCTAAAGCTGGAAATAAATTTCCTTTATATGTGTGTGGGGAAAACAGTCGGCGTTGATTGCTGTAGATGTGTATTTGCTTTTACTGAGCAAAGACTAATGTTAGCTGCTTTTCTCATTTTAGCCTGTTTTCCATGTGATGGGCTTCTCTGTCACAGGCAGAGTGTTGAATGGTCCTGAAGGAGAAGGAGTTGCTGATGCCACTGTAACTCTGAACAATCAGATTAAAGGTATGCAGTGGCCTTGGTCTCTGTTGCTACAGGGAAGCCTTTATTAAGCTCAAGTACAGGACTGGTGTATGGGATGGAATTAACCCCTTAGGATAATATATCACTTCTGTTGCAATTTATTAAATGAAATATTGAAGTGTTTTTCATACAGTTGATTCATTTGGTGTTTTCTGCCGTAGATGGAAGTATTAGGTGTTTTTGTTTTGCTATGGAAAATTTACTATTTTCTTTCAACCATATGCCAAATTGTGCTTTGAAATACAAAAACTGTTAGCCTAGGAAGAAAGCATAACACTGCTTCTTTGTTGTGCAGTGTAAATTGAAAATAGCCTAAAGTAGCATATGCCCTCTGTCTCTGTTGACACATAAGGATAGACAGTCAACACATGCTCTGCTTTTTAACTCTTCTCATTATTTGTTACAGTTAAAACAAAATCCGATGGCTCTTTCCGCCTTGAGAACATAACAACAGGTACATACACGATTCATGCCAAGAAAGAGCATCTGTTCTTTGATACTATTACTGTGAAGATTGCACCAAATACACCTCAGCTAGCAAACATCATTGCGACAGGGTAAGTACTGGTGTTGTGATGAAATTGTGATTTGATATGTGGACGGGGTCTTGAACAAGGGTGGTCCTTTCCCATGTGATTCCCAGACTTGCAGACACTTGTCAGGAGCTAAATGTTGTTTGAGAAATGCAAGATAAATGTGACAGCATGTGCACAGGGTCTTGTTTTATCCCGGTATTTTCCTTGATGCTAGTTAAATTTTAAAGCACTATCTTAATAACCCCTCCCGTGCAAAGGAAGATACTAAGACAAAAAAAAGCTTGGGCTGGGTGTGGGAAAGAGCAAAGAAAGTTGCTTGCAAATAAAAATGTAAACTGGCATCATGGTGACTTCACTGTAAGAGAAAAAGATCCCATTAATCATATATGAGTTTGCACTTGCTTCACTGTGCTTCTGATATCTCTCTGATATGAACACTTTGAGGAGAAATCCATTCCAGTAGTGAGGTTTACTTCTTAAGGTAGTTTTAACACAAGTATTTTTTAATGAGCTTTGTCAAATCAAGATAATTAGTCTGATGGCTGGCTTTTATTTAACAGATTCAGTGTGTGTGGCCGGATCTCAGTGACTCGTTTCCCTGACACAGTCAAACAGATGAGTAAATACAAGGTAACCATGATGCCTCAAGACAAGGACAAAACATCACTGGTTACAACAGAAACTGACCCTCATGGAGCATTTTGTTTTAAGGCAAAATCGGGTACATACAATGTTCAGGTGAGAGTGAGCTTCCATTTCTTCATTAAAGTGCTGTCATGAGGTTTTAGATTTTTAACATTTAATTTCTAAAATCTGAAAATTTGAATTTAGATTTTCCTGGTTCTTTTCTCCTGTTTGCACTGTTTAAAGAATTACCTTCTTTTTTTTTTTCTCTTAATAAGCTGAGATTCCCATGTTACTTGTCCTTTATGCCTGTTCAAAGCAGACCAGACCATTGTGGATGAAATTTCTTCCTTCTCTCTTCTCTTAGTTGTGGTGTTCCTTAGATCACTTCTTATTGTAATCTATTAGCTTGTGAGTGAGATGTGTAATGTGTGTCTTTCTCAGGTGCCTACGTGGGTGTTGAGATGATTCTGCTGCAGCAGAACCTGTAGCACAACTGCTATTTGCACAGTTTTGCACTGTGGGAGATAGTGTGGGCTGGAAGCTAAGGAAGTGCATGGTTCTGAGGCCTCTTAACTGTCCTCACAGATAATGAATTAGCCTAATGTAGAAACAGCAGTACATCCTGAGTGAAATTCACTCAGACTTTAGAAACTGATCTGTTTGGAGGATTTTTAGCTCAAGTTTTATTGAAGTACTTTGATAATTTTTAACACAGAATTTTGAAGAGTATTTGGGAGGCTGATTTTGCTTTGCCTGGGATTTACAGTACATTTCCAGTTTCTAATTTCTGGTGAGTCGATTGAATTCAACAGAGTGGGTGTATTTGGTCTAGTATCTGAAAGGTAGTGATGTCTTGATGTCATATATTCTACAGGTAATTATTCCAGAGGCTGAGGCCAGAGCAGGATTGGCTTTGAAACCCAAAATGTTCTCTGTTACTGTTACGGACAGACCAGTAATGGATGTGACCTTCTCTCAGTTTTTGGCATCTGTCTCGGGGAAGATCTCTTGTTTAGGTAAGCCAGTTTTGAAAGCAAAGTGGAAATGGAAACAGTGGACTCTGGCACTGCATGTGTGAATCAGTACTGTTTAATCAAAGCACTTTGTGTGGTTAGCTCCATCAGTAGATAAGTAAATTTAACTTCTAGCACATAGATAAAACAGATCTTTTTTCAGAAGACCTTACAGCCTAATAAGGTACCTTAATAAAGTAAAATTATGTACCTATTTTTAATACGTGCTAGGGAAAAAGTAAGTATTCCTTCATAAGAAAGGCATTCTAACCTCTTTGCCTTCCTCAGAACCTGGGTCAGTTGTGGAAGGAAATGCTTTTGGCTGATGCTAGGGATACTATACATCAATGAGAGAAGTACTGGAGGTGAAAAAGACAAAAAAAAAGGCAGTACATTTAAACATGTAAAAGCCTGTAGGATAGAGGCTCAAGCTGTTGTCAGAAGCTTGCAATCTCTATTCTCTTTCATAAGCCCTTTGTATTTTAGTCTAAGGTTCCTCTCTCCTGCTATTTTCCTTGATTACCCAGTGATTTCAGCAGGTGATGATTTGAGCTTCTGTCATTTTCACCCCTTCCTTTTTCCCCTCTGAATCCTCTCTACTACTTTGTGTTCTCTCAGGTGTTTATTGGGTGCTGTAGTCTCCACAGAATTAAGGGGACCCAGGGATTTGATGCTGGCCTCTTGTTGTTTCTTGCCGTTAGATAGAAGAGTATGATTAACAGTCTCAAACTTCCTGAAGAACGCAAAGAAGCACTGGTAAATGTGCTTAAGAAATAAGAGTTTTAATTGGAAATGTTCTCTATTGGAAGACAGTAGTCCTTTTAATGTTAGTACCCATGAAGCATGTTTGGAGTGAGGGCTATGGAGGCCAAGCCTGACAAGGCAGAAAGCAGTCTCATTTTCTGATGTCTTCTCTGTACAGACGCTTGTGGTGATCTGATGGTGACATTACAGTCTGTGAGCCGCCAGGGTGAAAAACGCAACCTGCAGCTCTCTGGAGATGTGGACTCCGTGGCCTTCACGTTTGAAAATGTGCTTCCTGGCAAATACAAAGGTAGGATTATGGGGAACTGCTTGAAGAGTTACCTTAGTAGCTAAATTTGTGACTTAATGACATGAAACTAGTCCTGAAACTTGAGAGAATCTGGAAAAATACTATACAACAGTGCATCGAGTTTTCTTTATCTTATATGTTTAACCCTTTTGTCAGCTTACAAGTTACTGCTCCACTAAGTTTTAGGGTCTGTATGGCTGGTATGAGAAAAAAGGGCTTTGTCACAAGCCTAAGAACGGAGGCACACCCTAGTTCCTCGGCTCTCAGAGTATCTCTCCTAACAGCTATATGTGTCTTGGCCAGCCTGCCTTGGCCTACTATGAAAAGAAATTGTTTTCCAGGAAAAGGTATAGAAGGAGTATATACAGATTGCTCTTTTTATACATGAGTCAGAACATCTTTGCTCCAGGTGAAAATTGGGTTAGGTTCTGATGTCCTCTAGGCTTCCTTGACTATCGCAATGGTAGCAGACATTGCAGAACTTTCCAGGGTGACCAGACTTCATTATCCCATGTTAAATAGCTTTTCTGTTACAAGATGTGCTGGGTTCCTGGTGATGCTGCAGTGCTGTGAGCCAGGTCTGTTACCACAGCCATTGTTGTATATCTGGCTTTGAAGGTAATTGTCGGGGGAGTTAGAGTGATACAAGCTTAACACAAACCTACCCTTATTCTCACATCTTTGTGTTACTAAAATGCTTTTCTTTGCGTGGTGTGTATTCTAGTAAGCATTGCACATGAAGACTGGTGCTGGAAGAATAAGTCTTTGGAGTTGGAAGTCATGGAGGAAGATGTTTTGGGAGTAGAATTCAGGCAGACGGGATATATGCTGAGGTGTTCTCTTTCTCATGCAATTACACTGGTATGTAGGCAACAAATGTTTTTTTTATTTTTTTAAAGAACTTGTGTAGGAAGGTTGGATTATGCTTGGAATCAAGGCTTTCTCATGTCTCTAGGGAGTCATATAGCACAGCAGTGTTGATGTTTAGAGTGCTCTGAGATGAGTCAGATTTGGTAAAATGGTCTTACATAGTTAGTTGCTATAAAAGGAAAGCATTAATATATCTTTAGGCAAATAGTGTTTTCATTTTGTCTTTTGGTAGTTACTAATAATGAATCCTGTTGTGGCTTCACAGGAATTTTATCAGGACGGCAATGGACCAGAGAACGTTGGTGTTTATAACCTGTCCAAAGGAGTTAATAGATTCTGTCTTTCAAAGCCAGGTAACTACTCTAAAATGTTTGCTTAAAGAAACGTTAAAAAAGAATCAGTCAACTAATACTGTTGCAAATTAAAAAAAAACCCCAAACCAAACAGCAGACAAACCAACAGCAAAAAAGTGTGTGATTCTGAGAGGCATTGTTTTATTCCCATGTGTATAGAAATACTCTGTTCTTAGTTTTTAGAATTTTCCTACTGTTTAGTCCTTCACCTAACTCTAGATTCCAGAAGTTGGTTTTTTTGTTTGTTTTTTGACTTGGTGAAGGGCTTTGATCTTTGATAAATAAAGAACATGTTAAAATAATCTTATGACTCCAATTGTTCTGATGAATGTTATTCATTAGAATGTGACTGACAAATAGAAGCTTCATTTCAATACAGGATTCTTGAGGGATACCTGTTAAAAGTACCACAGGGTTGCTTATAGCAGGAAAAAACAATGTTTGGGTTTTTTTTTCTCCTTTTAATATCTTAGAGATAATTCTCTATTATGGCCCCTTAGCAGAACAGTTAACACGTGTATTTAGTTTTGATTCAGTTTTCAGCTTTGAACATTTCACCATTGGAGCCAGTGCTCTTGTTCACAATACAATAATGCAGTGGTTCTACAATCAGTCAAAGGTATCAGCTTTGGGACCGTAACAGGTTACTTCTGAGCTTGTTTGGTTTGTTGTCTTTGTAATGATGTTTATCTTGTATCCGTGTGCATGAGAAACTCTGCACAGCTTTCTGAGGTGATCTGTGACTGAACAGAAGTGAATTAATTTACAAGTGTCTGTGTGAAAGGCAATGTAGTCAAACTTGGTAATTGTTGTATATCTCGGGTCTCATGGGGTTTGAGAATTCAGACAACACAGTAAGCTTGATATTTTTATTTTTTTTTCTTTCCCCCCCCGGTGGATCCCTCTTTGACTTAATGTTTTTACAGGTGTGTATGAAGTGACCCCACGTTCCTGCCACCAGTTTGAACATGAGTATTACACTTACGACACGTAAGAGCGAAATCTGGTTTTGATCTCGTGCCTACGAGTGTGCTTTCATAATGCTCCCTTCTGCTGCAGCTGCTTTCTTCAGCAGTTCAGGATGTGTTGCTGTGACTGTCTCTAACCAATAGAGGGAAGCTTTAGCAAAGTGTACCAGATGTGTTCTCTGGCCTTTTCTAGTCTTTAAAAAAACCCCAACCAACTAATGATAGGCTTTAAAGATGGTTTTGCTACTTTAAAGAGATCATTTTGTCAGCCTTCTGTCTGTTTAATGTTGGTTGGCTTTGCTTTGTAACAAAGGAGAGGTACTTTAGTGGAACCTTGATCACTTTTGAGAGTTGACATGCAAAAGATAGGGTAGTAAGTTTACCAAGAGGCATAATACCACCATTACACATCCTTAGTGCCATGGCTGTGTGGTGATTTAATTCTGTTCACGCCAGTTTTTGCAAACTGAATAAATATTCACCCTAATCACAAGTTACGGTGATCTTCCTAAGTCAGCCATGTTTTACTAGTTATCTATAGGTTATGGGCTGGCAATGTGTTTAACGGCTCTTGGCATCCAAAAAGAGGATTTCTGCTCCCAGACTACTTCATGTACATGGCAGAAAACAAATTCAGCATTAAAATTTGATTCTTCCCTGCTGGGTTCGTGAATTAAAAGTACTTCAAAGAGAGATATGTTAAACATGAGAGCCAGCTCAAAGTGAGTGAATGAATAGAAGGAGACCCTCTCTTGGCAGCAAAACACCGTTAGACTTCAGGCTTTTTGGTGAACTAGGTCTAATACGACCAACTTCTGAGTATCCTTCTGCTGTGTGTAAAGGAATTGTACACATGAAATAAATCAAATCAGCTTTAACTTGAGAGGAAGTAGGAGGCACAAAGGAAGGAATTGATTTAGCCAATGTCATGCAGTGGTTTGGGGTTCAGAGCTGGACAGTGCTCCCTTTCCAATGTGCTGTCAGCAATACAGCTTTGCTGACTCATTTGTATATTGTCTTTTACAAGATACTTCAGACTTGGGGATGGGAGCACAAACTGCTAAATAGGATTTTGCTATTTTCTTTAGGAGGGGGACCTTGAATTCATCTCTTTCTTACTTTGATTTACAGGTCCTCTCCCAGTATCCTGACGCTCACTGCAGTTCGACACCATGTCCTTGGCACGATTGTAACTGATAAACTGATGGATGTGACTGTTACCATTAAGTAAGACAAAGAAATCTCAGGGATATAAAAAGTGCAAGAATAAGGCATCTCTCATAAAGTTTTATTCTGGTTTTAATACCACAGTGGCTGCTTTCGAAGGGGATGACATCCTACTCTGGACTGCAAGAGGTTTTTATTCTAAGCTGTGCTTTGAGGTCTCTGTGGATAGATAAATAATTCCCAGGCCTCATTTTGAGTATTGTCACTTCATTTCAATATAGCCCCTTTCTATTTGTGTGGCATGGTAAAAAAAGAGTGATTTTTTGAGGTGTTACATACTTCAATGAACTGAAAATTCAAAATTGTTTTAGCTTAGGTTTGAACTCTTTAGGACTGTGATCTATTTTTTTCAATTTTTGTTTCCTCAGAATGAGAATCCGCTGCTCTAGAGCATTGTTACTGGTGTGAAGAGGGTCATAAAAGGAAAACCATGCAGAGTGATTGCACACTAATGCGTCAGTTTATGTTTAACTGAACAGACAGATCACTAGGGAGCAGTGATTTGTGAACAGCTTTAATTGTGTGAGGTGCCATATCTGCCTGGAAGTGTCTGATAGTGATGAGTGCTGTATTAATGCTCTGATGATGTCCACTTGTTCTAGACTATGGGTTCTTGAACTTTTTCTGAGTGTAGAAAACATCTTTTCACAGAAAAACCACCTGTGGAACATTGCCTCAAGTTGCCTGAGTTTAGTGAACCTATAGCTGCAACTACTGGGCAACTACAGCAGCTGGAAGAGAAGCATTGAGGCAGCAGAGAGCCATTAGGATTTTAAAAACAACTTAGTGAGGAAGGGAATATTATACTGACCTTCTAGGCTGGTTGGGTTATTTGAGACTTTTGGGAAGGGCTTTGAAGGCAGCTCAGTTGCCACAGACGGTCTCTGTTCAAGCCTGTCTGAAGCTTTTCAGCTAAAGCCCATTTTGTGAAATACCATCAATATAAAAGGAACAGCTCTGGATTTAAAAGCAAGCCAGTTGTTTCCATAAGTCTATATTTAATGTCCTGGTTTGAATTAGAACAGAACAATTCTGTTCAGTGATTTTATTTTTCAGCTCAGTCTCTTCTAATTAACTGCAGTTTCTGAAGTTAACGTGTTTTTGTAGATGGTGCGAGATGCCAGATCCATGGCAGTGACCTGTTAACTTTCAGTTCATCAAAAACTCCAAGCAACCCCAACCAAAAATAAAGCAGATTCTTAAGAATTTTTGATGAGGCCTTTTTATGTTTGAAAAATGAGGCCATGGTTAGTAATTTATTATTGATATCATGAGACTCTGTGTGTATCTGTACAGTCTTTTCATAGGTTTTTAAGACTTATTTTTTTTTATATGTTTCTGTATTGTCTCTGGACTGCAGAGAAAGAATTTAAAGCCTTTATGAAACTTCGTGTGATAGACCAATAGTATCTGTTTCTCTTAGACAAACTGAAATATAGGTGAAGACTGAGACAGGAGACAGAACCATCCCGATAATCTAAAGCAGTTGTAGGAAAAGTAATCATGATAATTTCAATTCATTCCTCGTGGAGAATTTTACAGTGTTCTGCAACAGTTTTCAGACTATAGTAGAAGAGAGAGAAGATACAAAAGATGGCTGAAGACTAAAAGAAACTGCTAAGAAAGAGAGAATGTAAAATCAGGGAAAGTGAAACAAGACACATGGTTCTGAGCCAGATCTAAACAACTTGATTAAACTTACCCCAAGTGATTCAGTCAGTGGACAGTGACAGGATAGCTGGATAGTTCAGACATATAGGGAAGATAGCTTAGAACAGAACTTTTCCAGGAAATTGCCAGCTATTGGAAATATTTAATTTCTCCTTCTATACTCCTGAGAGGTAGGTTCTGAGGGACAGTTCCTAGCACTGAAAAGTGAGTTTACCAGTCTTTCTGTTTATAACTCTTCTGGGTTAAACTTGCTCTCAGGTTTGGAATTTCAGCCTTTCTTCTCTTTTAGCTTAGGGCTTTGCTAAAGAAACATTTGCAGACTGGTCCTTTGGCTAAGAATTCAGCACTCCTGCTGGCTTGTTAGTGCTTCTGTGGGAGGTTATTGCCCTTAAAGCAGAGCTGGTGTCCAGTATTTGGTGCAGAATCAAGACTCTGCTTACCAAAACCTAAGCTAAGCGAAGATGCTGGACTCTGCAAAGTGGGTGATGTGTAGGCATGTGCCACTGGCTCTGCAGGGGGATGCTGAGGCACAGCAGGGGTGAGGAGGAGGAAACAGGGCCATAACTTCTTGAATGGTTATAGCGTGGGGCAGAATTAGTGAGAGTTGTAAGTAGGTCCTTTCCTTCTAGGCCAGGTAAGTTACCTGTAGTCCCTATGAATGAGTCTTTCTAGTAGTAACTGATACAGAAGTTAAAAGTTGTAGTTACGCTTGGAATGAATAAATATCAGAATTAAAAAGCAATGGAATGAAAAGAAAAAATCCTGTGACTTTTTTACTGTGGTATAAAGGCAGCAATTAACAGATATAACAAGCTCTTATCCTTCCATATGAAAGGAGATGATTTTGTTTTCTGCTTCACATTTTCAGGTCATCCATTGACAGTGAACCTGCCCTAGTTTTAGGACCCCTGAAATCTGTACAGGAGTTACGTAGGGAGCAGCAGCTGGCAGAAATTGAGACCCGTCGACAGGAGAGAGAAAAGAAGGGTCAAGAGGAGGAAGGAACAAAGCCACTAGTGCAAGAAATGGTGGAAGAACTCCAAGGACCATTCTTATATGAATTTTCCTACTGGGCAAGGTAATACCAAGCTCCAGTGGACGAGGTGTGTTCTTTGTACTGTTGTCTGATGGTTCCACCAAACACAATAGTGATATATTCCATATAAGAAAAAGCTGCTCTCTGGGTGCCTGTGCCAGTTCTTGTCAACTGGCAGCCAAATGGAAGCTAGTACCACATTATATGCCTTGTGTTTAGGTTATTGTTGATACGTTTTCCTTGGGGTATTTAGATGGATTCTTGGCTCAATATGTAGTACTCTGTTCTACTTGAGAGCTACTAGTTACATCTTTTCTAATTGTATCTTATTTATGTTTTACAGGTCTGGAGAGAAAATTACTGTGACACCATCATCAAAAGAGCTGCTTTTCTACCCACCTTATGTGGAAACAGTTGTTAGTGGAGGTAAATATAAACAAAATCTAGTTTAAAAGGAGTAGATTTTTAAGGCAGAAATGTATCCTTATTGATAAATTGCTCTTCGAAGGTCATGTTAGGAAAGTTTCAGTTGCAGCTGTTTCTTTGGGCCAACTCCAACTCCACTCTGGAACTTGGAAGCGTGGGCACTTGGTAGAGGGTGCAAGGACAGTTTTTATCAGCAGAATATGCTTCCAAGTGCTGATAGACCACCTGGCACAAGAGGAAGGGCTGGATTTCTGGATATTACACCAGATTCTCAGAATTGTTCATATCACTCTCATCTAGAAAAAGAGTTGTGCAAAAGCAATGTTTGTGTTTTGAGTTTGTTACCAAATTCATGTTTCTGTTCAGTTGTCTTTGTAGTAGGTTACTTTTTTGTGAATATTTTTATTACTGTAAACTTTAGAATTGTCAGGATTATCATCAGACAGTTGATACTACTTGTTAAACCAGTGTCCGTCTTGCTTTCAGGTTCTCAAGTGAACATGCTTTGTTTGAAATCACTAGACAATGTTAGGTAGCCCTTTCTACATGCCTCTTTGCTGTGCATATTTTAAATACATTGGAGGGAGGGAAATAAGATTTTACTTGCATCACTAAACATGACATACTGACCTGAATTGGATCTCAAAAATATTTTTCAAAGTTCAGTGCAGTATCAGCTAGAAGGGAATATTGTTGTAATCTTCTCCATGTGGCTGTGGTATATTAAACTTATTGAATCCTCAAATCCAGAGTGTTTGTTTTGGAGATGTGATTATAGCTTTGGAATTTAGTTAACCAATTTTGTGAATGTTCAGATATTTAAAGATGTGTTGAGAGGCCATATATTGTGTAGGTTGATCTCTTATTTTAAAGAACATCATTTGGAAGTAGTTAAACTCTTGTTGTAAGACAGAATGGTGAGTGTATTTTTGACTTTCTTGTTTGTCTTAAATCCCCTTCACAATGACCAAGAGAGTTGTCCTGGCAAGCTGATAGAGATTCATGGCAAAGCGGGCTTATTTCTGGAAGGGCGAATTCATCCTGAATTGGAAGGTGTTGAGATAGTCATTGGTGAAAAGGGAGTGACTTCCCCACTCATCACAGTTTTCACTGATGACAAAGGTGCTTACAGGTAATTAACAGATTTGGTTTGGTGTTTTGGATTCTTTGGTTAAAGCACAGTAGTGACTTAACCTGTGTGATAGCCAAGTGCTTTTTTTAAAATGGGTTCTTTCCTTTATTTTGAAGTGTTGGGCCACTCCACAGTGACTTGGAGTATACAGTTACTGCTCAGAAAGAAGGCTTTGTTTTGACTGCGGTAGAAGGAACAGTTGGGGACTTCAAGGCTTTTGCTCTTGCTGGGGTGACATTTGAGGTAATATTCTAAAGACTTTGGGTTTTGAATGAATAGGATGCACAGTTAGAGCTAGATGGGCAAAAACGTTGACTCGTGTGTCCCAGCCAAACACAACTGGGGTTGAGATTTGAGGATAATTTTGTCATGGGAAAACAAATCTCCGTGGATGAGCTTAGTTGTACATCATGACTTAACAAGCAGATTGCAATATTTTGCGAAGTTTATAGAGTGAAAGGTAGAGCCTGCTGTCCAAAAGACTGGCTTCATTTGCTTCTGTAGAGTTGGACCTCAAGGTGACCTTTTATGTATAGTCTGGTCCAACTATTTCCAGGCTTTAGTCTTTGGGATACTTTGTTTTGGCCTCCAGCGTGTCCTGTAGAATGGCTGTCCTGGTGACACGTGCCGTGTGTGGCTGTGATTGTCCCACTGTTGAGAGCACAAACTTCTGTAGCCCTGCAGTCTCGCAAGAGGGGACACACTACAGATGGGGCGCGTTTCCTTCTGCTTACAGCTCAGAGCCAGCACATCTGTGCAGTCTGTAAGGAGCTTCTGAATTGAACCATTCTTTGTAAAGCAAACCTCACACTTAAAACTTGCTTTTTCAAAAATAGATCAAATCAGAGGATGACCAGGCTCTTGCTGGAGTTCTCTTGTCTCTCAGTGGAGGGGTATTTCGGTCCAACCTCCTTACACAGGATAACGGCATGCTGACTTTTTCCAATCTGGTAAGTTGAAATAATTCTGACTGCGTCTGCCTGTGCAATGCTGTCGTATTTTGCCCTCCAAAGTAGGGATGTTGCTGGCTATCTTCAGTCCACATCAGGTGGATGTTTGGTCTCCTTTGAAATCATAATCCACGAGAGATGTTGGTCACTCACTTAAGCACTTAAAATTTTAGCAGGTCAAAGATGTGAAATCTAGCCTGGTGAGAGAATTTTTCCCAACTGGTAGTAGATGATGTTGATTGATCTCTGTTACTAATTTGTAGTCTGTAAACATCAAACAAGACAATTTGTTGATGATCATTTGAGACTCTTTAGAGAAAATAAATTTAATTAGATTATTGATCTGTACATGTGTGTAGACATGCCTGAATAGTTTCATTGCAGACATCTTTATCAGCTGGTCACTTCCCTGTCCTTGAGGTCTTGTGGTAAGGCTCAGGGCTGCAGTTTCCTTTCCCTCTTAAGGCTTTATCACCTAGTAGAGTTGCATTGGTTTCTTGTCCAGTGTGCTCCCCGTTTTTCACTGCTCATGGTTTCTGACCAGTTGGCAGGGACAGAGAGCTTAAGATCTTTAGGGAGCCCTTGCAGAAACACAGTTGTTTGGAGTTGGTAAATTTTTGTGTCAGTATCAGTAAAAAGCTTTCTTTACGCCCCTTTGTAGAGCCCAGGCCAGTATTATTTTAAACCCATGATGAAAGAGTTTCGCTTTGAACCATCGTCACAAATGATTGAAGTCCAGGAAGGACAGAATCTGAAAATTCGGATAACTGGTTACAGGACAGCTTACAGGTCAGTAGAGCTGAAATGCTGTGCAAAATGTTCTGTACTGGATCAGGATACATTATGCAAAATACGTGTTTTCTTCTGATACATCTCTGTTCTGAGGGTTTGGGGGGTACTTCTGAAGGCACAGTTTAACTTTGTTATGTTGCATGGCAGTACTTTCTTTGGCCTTTTCTCATAGATGTGGGTAGATGGCTAAGCCCCAGATGGCAGAACTGTAAGGAGAGACATTGATAGGAAAACACTGGCACTGGACGTGGCTTGTGCTACATCCAGTGAGAGAGGAGAGGACTAGTCTATGTAAGGCAGACCAAGTCAGGTATCTGGCTTCAAGATCCTTTCTTTCCTGCCCTCAAGGCTAAGTCCTGCTGTTCATGGAGGTCCTAAAGTTGGGCTTTGAATTGCAACCAATTCTAATGTTTTAAGCAGTTTTACATACACATTATGAATTCCTCTTTTCCCCTCCATGCTATGTTAAATATATCAAGTACTTTTTTCTTTTTTTTTCCCCATTAGTTATAAACAATAAATACCTTTAAAATGAGCATTAAAACAGCACCTGCATGTGTGTAGCAATTGATTGTCTTTACACCTCTAGCTGTTACGGCACAGTTTCCTCCTTAAATGGAGAGCCTGAGCAGGGAGTCTCAGTAGAAGCTGTGGGACAGAAGGATTGTAGCATCTATGGAGAAGACACAATAACAGATGAAGAGGGCAAGTTCAGGCTACGTGGCCTTCTGGTAAGAATTAGAACACTCTCTGTCATTTTCTTTTATGTTGGTGTGATAATGGATCAACAAAATATATTTTATTAATTAACTGCTGATTTCTGTTTTCCCATTACATGTGCTAGCTCAGATTCCCTCGAGTCCCTCTGTGTTAGGAAACAATCATGTATTGAATACTCACTCTAAGAAAGCAGGGAAAAACCCTTTTAGTATAAATCTGTAGGACTCGGTGCCAGCACACTGTAATGGCCTCCCACAAACACTCAACAGTTCACATGATGTGACACGAACCCCTCGTCTAGCTACTGAGTATGTCTAACAGGTGGTCAGCAGTGGTCAGGTCTTACAGCAGGGAGTCGTCTTAGTCAGAACAATTTGGGGAAGCGTGTAGTTTCTCTCATGAAATACTGAGACAGTGCATTTTTAGCAGGGTATTGGGTGTATATATGATGTTGATTATACAGCATGTATGGGAAATAAGTTGTTCTGCAGGAAATGTGGAAGCTGAATTTATGGGACCACTATGTACGGAGTATGCAATTTGCTGAAGCAGAAAGCAGTATTTGATCATGTTTTAATCCTGTTTAATGTATTTTCTTTCTAGCTAAAGCACTTCACAGCAGATGATTTCTTTTAACAATGTAATGTGATAAACTAGTGAAAGTTCTTGGCAGTAAACACCCCTAATAGCATTATTGAGTTAAATTTTCTATCTGAGATCAGGAAAACTAACTGGATAGAGTTAGATCTGTTCGGGTGGTGTATCTTAAATGGAATGTTAGAAAGTTCTGTATTTTCTAAAGTGGAAGTATTATTCAGTATTGGGATTTATCATCTGAATGTTCCTTTTAGCCTGGTTGTGTTTATCATGTGCAAGTCAAAGCTGAAGGCAATGATCACATTGAAAGAGCTTTACCACATCATCGGGCAATTGAGGTATTTTTTTTATTTTGTTCTTGTATTATCACTTAAATATGAAATGTATCTGTCTAGGCATTATGTCTGTTCTATCAGCAGCAATGTAGCTGAATTTGTTATGTTTAGACAAGTGGTTTTCAGCAAGCTGGCTCCCTAAGTACAGGCCCCATATTGTGTGGCAGCACCATAGCTTAAACTGAAGTAAGATAAAGCCCAAAGAGTAAACAAGTGAAAAAGATTCTTTCACAGTTACAAAAACTATGCATCAAGAAGCAAGAGAATAAATGTATAGAAAACCTTTCAGCATTTCTTTATGATCTGGAACAAAGCAGTAGCAACTTGAGGATGTCATAAATTTCCATATTATCCTATCTTTGTATATAGTGATTGATTGATTGATTGATTGATAGATTTTGTTATGCTTTATTTGGTCCAAATCTTGCAGTCTCGATGTAGGTGAAATTGTCATTCAGACTAGGAACTCTTTATAAAATGTAACAATAACTTTTAATCAAAAATGGATGAAATCTTGTTAAAAATTCCTTCACCCTTACAGCCTTGTGTTTATCTCTTGACGTCCAGCAAAGGTTAACTAGCCTTCGTTAATT
This sequence comes from Chloroceryle amazona, assembly GCA_027560015.1. Lineage (NCBI taxonomy): Eukaryota > Metazoa > Chordata > Aves > Coraciiformes > Cerylidae > Chloroceryle > Chloroceryle amazona. The sequence goes on along the minus strand of JANHFX010021052.1, from coordinate 30,069 downwards.
GTCCAGAACTTTTCAGTGGGAGATTGGCATTATTTGAACTCGGACATGTGCCTGACCAGGATGCCCTCCTTTACAGCAAATAGAAGGGCAGAAATCTTTAGATCCTTAATGACTTCATGCTAAGAGCATTTGTTGTTTGGTAAGGGGAAGAGAATGGCAACCCAAATTCCAGAAAATCATTGAAGGTTACGTACGGCAAGGGACAGCTGTGTGCCGTACCTTGTACTAACAGCATCCTGGCTAGCCTGCCATTTTCTCCGTGAAAGAGGTGTGTTTGAAAGACACCTGCAAGAAAAATGTACAGCCTCAGTGGCACCAGACTGCTGATATGGCACCTGGCCTAACTGTAACCTGTCTGTTACTGTAGTTATTATTTGAGTAAATGTCTTTCTTTAGCTCCGATTGGAGTTCTGATTTAGAAACACAAAAGTCCGCTGTGTGTGGACTGCACTGTGCACTCTGGAGGAAAAGTACTTGCAACTGAAAAGCCTTCAAATTTCCATGTAGTTAGTATAGAACAAAATTCACTTCTTGTTTAAAATTATGAGCGATATTTGTGTTGTGCTAATTGTCCTCTGTTAACTGTCCCTCTTTAGGTAAAGACGTGACTGTGTCTTGTGTTGCAGGTTGGGAACAGTGACATTGATGATGTTAATATTATAGCATTCCGGCAAATTAATCAGTTTGATTTAAGTGGAAATGTAATTACATCTTCTGAATATCTCTCCACATTATGTGTAAGTTCAAGCCTTTCATCTTTGTCAAGTGTATTTGCCATTGATTTCCCAATGTTTTTCTCTAGGGTCATTGGAAGTTGTTCAGTAGCCAGAGCACACATATAGTTCAGATTATGACTGATTCTTTAATGAAGGTGAATTTGAATCAAGATAGAATTAAGATTCCAGTGTTCCTCACTGGTTTGCTTTAATGTTTCCATTTTTCATGGGAGTGTGCTTAAGAAATACTTTCTGAGGTTGGGCTGTACATTTCTGGGTCTGCTTTCCTGATTAGGGGTGCCCTGTCCATAGGGAGAGCAAGATACCAGGGGTAAATTGAGACCTCTGTATCAGAGAACTGCATTAATTCCTGAAATACCTGGAATTTTTGACATGCACATCTGCTAGCAAGAAGATACTTGAATATAGTGATACCATAGGACACATGAACTTAAAAGTACAGTTATAAGAGAGAATATAAGACAAACAGTAGAGCTGAAATTTTCAAAAGTCAAAAGACTACACTGTGATCTGAAAAACCTCGCTCAACCCCTGTGCTCCTTTTGTATCAGGGTGCAAATGCTGGAAGTATCTGCAAGAGGTGTTAGTGTGATAGGAGTTATAGTACCAGTTTTCAGGTTTAAAGTATTTTCTTGAAATGTTACTTACAGTGCATGGATTTCTTTCAAACTAGTCTGTCATGTGTCTCACCTGCCAAGATCTCATCGCTGTTGGGAATTTTGGGGAGACATCCAAAGGATTGAACACTCGGAGCAGGTGTGAAGGGAAAAATGTATCACCTGCTGAAGAGCACCTGAGCAAGCTTCCCACCTTTATGGAGAAATTTAGACTCTTGTAGGTCAGCCCAAGAAAATTGGAATTGATGTCAAAATTTAATTAAATGGAAGTTATCCGAGGCTGTACCTGTCTCATGTTAGGTTGTGTCTTGCGTTGAAGGTAATTCATGAGTGTTGTTGATGGGTGCATATCAGTACTCTGGCTTTCAGTGCAGAAAATGGTGTCTTCGAAAGATATGCTAAGCTTTGATACAGACACAGGGGAGTAGTTTTGTGGCCTCAGTCTGGTCCCTTCTGGTTGTGTGGGCTTAATGAAACAACTGGGAATGCTCTGGTGAGCTGTGATAGGAGCTCCAACCGTGGTAGCACTGGGCAGAATCAGTGAGCATTTAGTAGGACTCTGTCTGCAAGGAGAGCTGAATCTTGGCAAGTATCTGATCCAGAGGTTTACAAATGATGGTATTGATCCTAGAAGGCTGCTTCGCAGTGGGCCACAAAAACCATCACTTTGCTTATTATGTCCTCTAGAGAAGTCACGGTGGTTGATTAAATGTTTGTGTGTCCAGGCAGCCTTGTCTAAGAAGGTGCTGCTGCCCCTACCAGCCTTATTCAACTATGGTACAAGCCTCTTAATTATGAGAGTTTCTGAGCAAACTGTATTTGCTGAGGACTTCAGGCCTATTCTGCAGCTTGAGGATATCTAGCTTGTTAAGTGTAGAGAAATTGAAGTCAAGCAAAACGATTCTCTACGAGAAATAAAAACAGCCCCCAGCTGCAAATTCTGGTGAAACTGCTGGGATTATTTAAAAGAATTACTTCTGGTTGAAGCACAGCACAGACTACTTTTTATGCACTAGATAGGTGAAAATGTCAGACTTCATTTGTTCCTAAATTATTTCAACTTCTGCAAAAAAAATGTTTGTGTGACTTTTCACATCCCAGATTAGACCAATTTCAGGTGTTTTTACGTGACAACTCTTGTTTATGAAACACATGACGATTTTTGAAGTGCCTTTATCCCTTAAGACGTGGGATGTCTGAAATATCTGTTGTGTTGCAAGCTCACAAATACCTGATTTGTGCTTTCTTCTTCACAGGTGAAGCTCTACAAGAGTGAAAATCTTGACAACCCAATTCATACAGTCAACTTAGGCCTGTCCCTGTTTTTCCATTTCCCACCGCTGCTCCGAGATGGAGAGGTAAGAACATCAATGAATAATTAGCTTACCTCACCTAAATTCTTTTCCCTAAGGACACTGAAGTGTTATTTCTGGTGTGCCACAGGACTGTATTCATGCTGGAGTAACCAGTGTCTCAGAAGATTTGAAGCCTGTTAAATTGACTGTTGCCCTTAAATCTAATTTTGTCTCAGACAAAATTGCTGTAGACTGAGTGTATTTTTTTTTTACCCACAGAATTACATGGTGCTTCTGGATTCCACATTATCTAAATCACAGTATGACTATTCCCTGCCTCAAGTTTCATTCACTTCTATTGGATATCATAAACACATTACACTGATCTTTAGTCCCACTGTAAGTACAAAATACTTAAATGTTCAAGCCTTCACCTTGAGAGCAATGTCTGGCACTATAGCCTGAATGTGTTTTATGGGCTTGGCCAAATTTTCTATTAATGTAAATATAGAAAGGTTTATGAGAGGCATTAAAATGACAATGAATTTGGATTTGGCCACATTTAAGGCATCAGGCAGGGATGTAATAACCTCATATATTATGGGAGGCAGGTAAGGAGTTTAGGAAGGAGTTGATGCCATGATGCTAACTGAACGGTCGCAGTAACTGGGGGATGAAGGAGAAAGATGGAATTGTTGTCAGAATACCTTCAAAGACTTCTGTGTATATGAAGGAGGTGTCAGCAGGCCAAAAAGAGAGCTTTAGTTATTGGAGCAGAGCTAGAGGGTAAAGCAGAGGGATTTCAGATAGTATCAGGGGAAAATGCCCTTGAGAGAGAGAAGTGTCTTTTTGTACTTCTGAACAGTGCAGTCAATTTAGCGAAGTGTTCCTTCTGTAATACTTAAATGATTTAGTTCTTTTCTGCATCAGTGCATGTTCAGATGCCAGCAAAAGATGAGGGAGACCTGAAATGGCAGTTGTAGATGAATGATGCAGATGTGCCTGGAAGCTGCTGTGCTAGTATGGTTGCTGTAGTATTATCATTGGGATCACAGAGGCTTGGGCAGCCTATGACAGGTCAATCAAAGCACACCAGGCTGACTGTAAAGTGGAGACTGACCATCAGTGAATTAGCTTTAAAAACCAGCAAACCCCAGGAAGAAGGTAACAGATGAATGAATCTGATCAATGGGACTGCTTTGCAGTTGAAGGTAAAGTAAATCTTAGAGTAGCACTTAGAAGGAAGTCAGATGGGAAGGGCTGGATGAGCCATGTGATTCTGTTGCTGATGTTGCTTAAAGCTGAGGGATTTCATAGTCAAAGTGACTGTTTAAAAAACAAAACAAAAAAAAAACAACCCACAAAACAAAACAAAAAACCCAAAACAACAAAAACACCCAAACAAACAACAACAAAACCCACCAATACATTCCTCACTGTTTTCAGAGAAAGCTGCCTGAACAAGATATTGCCCAAGGATCTTACATCGCCTTACCACTGACTCTGCTTCTGCTGTTGGCTGGTTACAACCACGATAAGGTGGGTCACAGTTGTGTTTTTTTTTGTCTTATCCAAACATTACTGTCCTGTCAATGAAGACTGTACTGCGTGAAGTGAGGGCTGTTTGAGGTGGTTATCCAGACAGAGATGCAAGTAATCAGTCACCTTCTGTGACATATTTTAAGAAAAGCCTCAATGTAGCCAAGTTTTTGGACAATTACCTTCCTTTAAAAAAACTCAGAGTGAAGGTGAGTTCCTGTGCTGTTGCTGAATTTTGTCCTCTCATTTGATGCTCTTAGAAACAAAAATACAGCATTGTTCAAGTTAGAGAACCAGAGTCAGCAATAATGGAATGAAAATAATTATTTTATCGGGTTCAGGAACAATCAGACGGAAGAAAATCTTGCAAGCCATCAAGTCTGGCTCTTTAGCTTTACACCCTCCCTAGCGAAAAGGTCCCAAGAGCAATTTACCTAGAATATAACCCCCTCTGTCTTTGTTAGCGATCATGCTCTCCCAGTTTTCTCTGACGGGACCGGATTTCTGTTGTGCTGATAAAAGAAATTTGTCTGTGCAGTTTGAGTTCCTCTCAAACATGGGTAAGACAGCACAGAACATGGTATCTGCCAGGATTTTCTACAGGGTCACTGAAAGTACCTCCACTGAAAATAGCAATCATCTTCTAGACTCGGGACTCAAAGTGCTGTTCTTGACTAGATGGCTGCATGGAAAAAATTTACTGACAGTCACTTCAGTTTTTGATTATCAGAAATACCCAGAAGTTTGGTTTGTTGCCTTCCCAAGATTTGTTGACACTTGATGATATTTTTGTATATGTGCCATTTATAGTATAGATTTTATTTGTTTGGGGGGTGCGTGAGTCTAAAGAACATTATTATTCAGACCTTACATTCCATTGTAATCACAAGCTGCTTCTCCTTTTTCCCCTTTTTTAATTTTTAAAATTGTTTATTTTTTTTTCCCAGCTTATTCCCTTATTGCTACAGCTCACAACTCGATTGCAGGGAGTACGTGCTCTTGGACAGACAGGTTCTGACACAGGTGGCTCAGAGGATGCAAAGAGACAAACAAAAAAACAGAAGACAAGACGGACATGAGATGAAAGGGGTGATTGCATGAAGTGGTGCTCTGTCAAACTGCAGCCTGAGAAGGTGAAGCCACTAAAATGCATTTTTGTTGAATTTGTGGACTATACGTTTTTGTTGTTGCTCCATGAGTGACGATTGTCACACTAGCTTCAGTTTGGTTGTAAATTTTCCATGGAGTCTATTGTTGTAAAGTAATGAAATGAATGCCTCTTGTTGTCACTGTGAGTGCATCTCCCATACTTGAAGACAATTCATGATTTTTTTTTTTTCCCTCTTCAGTGGAACAGGTCGTGCTGTCTTCATTACTGATTTGTGAAAGCCGTGGTAATAGACTGCTTGACTTCGCTTTCCATCTCTAGATTTTGGGATCACTTTTCCTTACCTTTTGAAATTCCCACTTTACAAAAGCAACACATAGGGATTTTACTAAAGCAGTGGTGCTTGAAACAGCAAAGTGTTGGGGGACGTAAGTGAACTGGTGAATTACGTCTTTGGCACTTCCAGTTCAGCAGCTTGACTGAAGAGTCTGTCATCTTGCACAGCTGTGATTTCCGTTCTTATCCAATGATTATGTTATCTTTGATTATAATAAAGTTTTTGCCCAATGAAGACAAGTTGTTAATGTCAGGTAAGGTGATTTGTTAATGTCAGGTAAGTTTTGCTGATCCTACTGCAAAAGCAAAGTTTAAATTTCAGTTTCATACGCAGTGTGATCTCATTTAAATTTCCAGTATTCCTGAAGTAGCTCCAAATGGTTGTACTATTCTTTACAAAGCTGTACTGTGTTGTTGGTGATACACAATTGCCTGTGTGCCTGTCACATCTACTGCTCAGGCCATGTGCAGCCTTCTTGCCTGTTGATAATGGATTATATCCTTTTTTTTTTTTTCTTTAAGAAATGTGAGCTTTTCAAAATATTCAATGTGCACAGTCTCAGTAATGTAAAAACCAGCTATTTATTACAGGCTGTCTTTTGATTCTTGTTTGAAGTAGACAGTTGGACGTACACAGTTTAAATGTTAATGGGGCTTTTTATTGACAAATAATATAAAGGTTAATAGAGCTTTTGGAAGATGCACACAAATGCCTACAAATACTGCAAAGACATTGGTACTGCCAGTAAGTGGCAATGTTTCTCTTTGACAGTACATGAAATAAAGTTCCTTTACATTTAAATATTTAAGCTTACAGACCTTACCATTCTTAGAAATTTGGATGCTAAAGATTTTATGCTATTTTGGGGGGGATTTTGCATTACTTTGGCTAAATAATTAAAACTGCGTTCGGTGATCGTTCTAATCTCTCTGAGGGAAATTCTATCAAGATCATAATAAAAATGAAGAATGTTGAAAAATCCTATGTGTAGAGAGTTTATGATGAAGCTCTAAATAAACTGTCATGCTCTCTACTTAATGACCTGGAATTTTATATGGGGAAAAAAACAAAGTGTTTTAAGACTTATAATAAATTGTATATTTTCAATCTTTATTTTAAGCTGGTTAATGTTTAGCCAGATATTGCTACTCTGGGGGAATGTATGAGGAAAAGCACGTGTCCATGTGCCTTGAAGGAATACTGGATATTTTGACCTCCGAACTGTGGGACTTGATAATGAGTGACTTTAAACACTGGAAATGCTGTTAATAAAAAGAAAAAAAAAAAGTTTTAATGCTTGCTAATTTAACCCTTGCTTCTAAACCTAGGATTTCCCAGTGTCTCTTCTCAAAATGTTCTGTTCTTTGCCTTCGGCAGCACACTGGTGGCCTGCTTGCTTCCAGCCCTGTGTTTTGAGGTTTATTCTGCTTTGGAAGTGTGTGTTTGTAAGAAATACTATAGCTTGCAGTTTCTCACTTGGCAGAGAATTCATGGTGCTCTGAGAACACAGGAAAATGAACGCACAAGGTAATTTTCTAAAGCAGAACTAAATGTCAAGAAATCAGCATCTCCTGTTATACTTGGAAACAATCGGACACAAGCAGAAAAATCATCAATGTGGGGTCTCTCAAGTCCCCAGAGCCACGTGCGTAAAGCAAGGAAAGGCTGAGGTCTGTGCACATTGGCCATGAACTGGGGCACTGGGAGGGAATGTTTGTATGAACAAGGTGGTCTGCATGGGCAAACTCCTCCTGCCTCCAGCTGCTTCGCCCAGGTACTTGGGTGGTTCCTGGTGCTCTGCAGTCTTCACAGCCCTTTACCCACAGACCTAGGGTGGTGAGAGTCTGCCCTGTTGGTGTAACAGAGTATGTAGGTCTAGTGGATCTCCTTTATACAGTGTGACTCTGGTCCAGTGCTTTTCAGTGCAGAAATGGCAGATTCAGTTCATCATTACCTTCTGTACTCTTCTGAGTTGAGCTTATAAGTATCGTTTGCTTTGCATAACTAAGGTTTGAAATTGATTTTTTTGCTCTAAAACAAAGAATTCAGTACCAGTTGGACTGGCCTTTTCAGTATTTCCTATGGAAAATGTCAGTTAAAGCTGCTTGCTGCATCTTTCAATTTATGTTAACATGGAAAATAGATGCAGAATAGGACTAACATTTAGATGTTGACTCCTAGTAGAAAACATTTGAGGCTCAGTGTTTACTATTTTTTGCAGGCACGAGAGTGAAAGAAAGATTAATTCATTTGCTCAGTGAGTTAAATGCAAGCAAATGGCTGAATTCTGTTGGAAAAGAGAGTAAGGCCCTCCAGATAGAGATGGCATTGTGTGTTATTTGATTTTTCTATCAAAATCGACACTGAATATTACATCTGTTTGGTTGACTCATCAGTGATGCATAGAACTCTATTGTTTAAGAATGAAATGGATCATTAGTAGCGAGTTTTACAATGTCTTTGTAGATGGTTCAGCTTAGTTTCTGAAGCAATATCTTTATTAGATAGCTGTCAGATTGCAAGAACAAGTGTTTTTGCTGTGTAAGCAACAATGTTGTTAAAAAAAGGTGCAACAATTTAAAAAATAAGTGTGCTTAAAAGCAAAACCCAAGCACTTAGAGAAACAAGCATTCTTAGCAAGAGTGAAGAAGCACAAGTTTCATTGTAGTTAACACTCTTTGTCACATTTACTTTTTTTTTAAAAAAAAAAAAGTGTTTTTTTTTACTTTTTAAATCTCAATGTTTGCTGAGTGGCACTATTTAATATAAGACACTTAAGTTATATTAATCACATTCTTGGGGCTAAGTGTTCATTTGTTTTTCTTAATAAAAAAACACAGAGGGGGGAAATGATAATGTAGTGTGAGATTGGGTTTGTAGATCTCTTTGGAGCCAAGCAGGGGGTGAAGTGCCGAACATGGCAGCCAGCTCAGTGCTTCCCTTCCTATGGAGGACAGGATTTCAGGAGGAAATCTCCAAAATCAGTGTTACCACTTTATGTGCCAAGATACTGACAGAGACTCCCCACCTCCTACCACGTTACTTTTTACGCAGCAGAATAGCCATGATCCTTGCTGACTTCCCTAGCTCACCAAAGAAAGAAAGAAAAGGATTTTAGTCAAGGCTGACAGTAAACATGCCATCTTCTGATATGGTGGTTCAATACTATGGTGTTATCCTTAAATATTTTTGCTTTCTATCAGCAAATATGTCCATACCGTGAATAGAAGAATGCAAAGCTGGGGGCCTTCATCATTGCCCCTCTGAGACTGCTACTTGATCGCTGTTGCTGTTTTTCCTTGTCTGAATTCTGTTCTTTCGATACTGAAAGTACAGCTGTAGAATCATCTGTCTTAATAAGTAATGAGCACTATTCTTAGCCCTGAGGAGCCTCATGTGCTGAGAAACATGGACTAAGCACGGAGGCTTCTGAAGGTAAGATAGATTTGAAAATGCTGTTAGATGTGCAAGTAACTGACTTGGTCAGAATAGCTGAGGCTGAATGTGGAATTAAATGCTGAGATGATTGGTGTCTAATTTTCCTCCTATTCAGTATTGCTTACTTCGTATGGTTTCTGTATTTCTATTTTTTCCAGTCTGAAAGTAATTTAAATTGGGCTGCTGGCAAAGGTCAGTGCAATAAGATGAATGGTGTGGAGAAGGCTTAAAAGGTAGCAAATTTCCTGAGCTGAGCAGAGCAGCACTGTCTCAAATCACACCATGTGGTGGGGTCATGTTATGCGTGGTAAGTCATATTTTTCTTGCGCATAGATTGATGGCTTTAGAAAATCTCTGAAAAGTCTCTGAAAATCCAGTAAATGTATTTCTGGTGCATTATCGACTGATGCCAGAACAGTAATTTATTTATTTTTTTTCCTTTTAGACGAACACCAGTGAGTTTAGTCTCTGCCATTCAGTCATTTATTCAAACCTGGAACAGGCCCATACATCCTTGTACAACTAAAAAGCAGCTCTACACTAATTAGCATTCTCCAAGCCTTCATGGATTATTATTAGCAAGTGCAACTTTTTCCCCTTGAATGTTTTACACAGGTTTTGTGAGCTTTTTACATCAGCCAGCTTGTCCTTTCTGTTTTCTATTATACCTTTTGTAATTGCTTTCTGTCTATATTTGATATGTTGCTGTTTTACTCCAGTAACTTACATTATCACTTTTAACTGCTATTACTGGGATCCACATGATTGCATTATTTACTGTTTGCTTTAACTATCTTTTCCTTTTTCTGCCTCCTCTCCCACCATCGTTCTGGGAATATTTGAGCTTAGTAGCATGATGTTGTCTGAAGTCGTATTTGTAGCTGAAGACCATGATTACTTTAAGCCCAGCAATATATTATCATAAAGCCCACTGGACCATTATTGAATTTATCATATCTAAGAGCTCAATAACAGTGAAAGATAAACCTGTTTTTTACTGTCTGGGGAAGTCAGCAGGTTGATTCCTCCTTTAACTCTCATTTTTGTCAATACTAGAATAATTAAATCCCCATCACAAAGACTAGTTTTTTCACAGGTCTCTCATAGTGAGTCTAGTAATATTTTT